>SNQJ01S0033347.1:100556-111555 GCA_010110895.2 Picea sitchensis | reverse complement strand
GAGGAGTGCCAATGTGACTGATCCAGTCCCTTCCTCGGCCAGTTCCACCCTTCATTCGAAGAGTGCCAAAGTGGTTACATCATCATTCAATCCCACTCTTCCTATGAAGAGTGCCAAAGTGGTCGATCCAAGTCCACCATTGGTCGATCCTACTCTCCCTCTAGAGAGTAAACCCAATACTTCCCATGTTTGTCTCATTGATACAAAATTTACCGTGTCGGGAGGCATTCCTCCTTCTCCCATGAAACCCCCTCCAAGTAATGAGGCCATCCTTTTTTAATGGGGTGCGCTAACTGGACCTCGTCTTCCCTCTCACATTCCTTTCCAGATTACAGTACAGGTTTGTGTTCGGGACGTTCCTCAAACACTGATAGATGAAGGTGAGTCCGTTAGTATTTTGTCTTATGTTGCTTGGCATGCTTTGGGTTGTCCTCAACTTGCATCGGTTACACAGAATCTGTTATCTTTTAATAGAAGAACCAACCAACCATTAGGGACCCTTCCTCAGTTTCCTGTAACTTTGGGAGGGAAAACTGTCTTTATTGATGTCATGGTAGTCTAAGAACCCTTGGATTTCTCTTTACTCCTTGGGCGAGATTATGTCTATTCCATGAAATATATTGTATAAAATATTTTCTGCGTGATATCTTTCCCTCGTGATGGAAGAATTGTGACTATTGATCAACTTTCGTTCATCGGTCCTGACTGGATTACCTCCCTAAATGGTTCTTATATGCAGATAGTATCGCCCCTGCCACATGTTAATTATGTGGCGTTGTCTCCCATGAATTCAAATTTAGATGACTTGGATCCAGTAGTTGACATGGTGATCTGTTTGGTAGGGCTATTGGAGCTTGATCTCCTTACCCCTGTCGTGACCCTCAACATGTGTTCCTTTGAGAGCATTGTTCTTCCATCCAGTGAAGATCTATTGGAATCCATGACCGATTTTTGTCCCTTGACATGGTGTCCTTCCATACCATTATCCTCTTGGAAGCCATGATCAAGAAGAAGCCATGAGCATAGTTTCACTTCTCAGTGGAAATCTCGTTAAAAAATGAAACATAGGCCTTGAGCATAGTTTTCTTCTCTATAGCAAGCTCGTTAAAAAATGAAACAAAAATATGGGGATTGAACCTAGAACCTTGAGCATAGTTCTTTTCCTGTGTCAATATCGTTAAAAAATGAAACAATTACCTCTCCTTTCAAGTTGAGTCTTTCACCAGATCTCGTAGATGTCGAGTCGAGTCTTTCATTAGGTCTCATTTTTGAACCCTCATTTCATCCAACTGTATCGTTTTTCTCCATCTAGCACATAAATTGGTGACAACCTCAAAGTTGGTGAATGAATTGAAGCTTGGGGGGCATATCTCCAGCCTTTGATGATCATTCTAGAGTCAAGCCACTAGCTTTCAAGATGGGGGCAGAGTACCGAGCTTCGTCTTTGTTCTTTCTAGTGCTCGTAAAAACATGAGAATGTAACCAAGCAACCTTTTATCTCTTTTTCGAGCTCGCATGGATATACTAAAAAGGAACCCCCTGGAGTCTTCTTTAAGCTCTTTTTAGACTCTCTAAATGTGAAAAGATTGTCGAGTGATCTTGCTTCCTTTCCCACTCCTTAAAAGGTTTGAAAGGGCGTATTTCAAGTGATAATTTATCTCTTTTTCAGCCTCACGAGACTAACATTATGAAAAAGGACAATAATCGAGTCGTCTTTAAGTTCTTTTTCAGACTCTCTAAATATGAAAAACCACCGAGTTTACCTTCTCTGGACTCGTTAAAAAATCATACATTGAAGGGTCCATATGGGACTGACCCTTACTTCTTCTAGTTTGTTAAACAAAGGAAGAGGAAATTACCGAAGGTGAGTTATATCGATCATGTGTTACCCTCCTTGAGCTCGTTAAATTAAAAAGAGGTACTCGTCTATCTGGATGGGGGAAAAATTGAAGGAAGAAATCCAAGCAGTTTTTGAGAACATTACCAGTAACTCTTAGAGTCACCCTTAAACATGACACTTTGTCTTTGCACACATATTAATCCACTGAACCTCTGCACTGAACCAATCCTCTGAGTTTTTCTTACTCCTTTGGGTCACCAGACAAAAGTCACAGTATCCACTGCATCATCGTGTTTTGGTCCATGTCATGTTTCTGCTGTTGTGCCTCAGTGTTCAAGGGAAGTATCCGCCTCGAGAGTCAACCATCACAAATATATTGTTTCAATACCCGTGTCAGTCTATGTTCATTTGATCTACCAATTTACATATCTGTGTCAATTTCATGTCATTGATGGGGGATACATCAAGGCCCTCCTGCGATGAGTCTATTCCTGTCGACTTCAACACATTATCTGGGAACTAGACTTAGAAACCAGTTAGTACCATGGGACTTGCATGCCTCAATGGCAGGCCTCCTCACATCCGAAAGTGGGTTTACATCATTGAACTATGATCAGATGATTCCATGAATGTTAGACTTCATCTCATCTATTCACATTTGTTGGAATGTACTAGGGTACCTTGGGAATCATTAACATCATTGGTGATTTCCCTTGCACTTGTTAACGGTTTACATCATTGACCGGTAATCAAGTGGTTTTTTCCATGTTCGACATCAGGAAATCTATCCACATGGTTAGATTCGTACTACATCGAGATTGGTAAGAATACACTGGGTTGAGTCATCACTCTTATATGTACTTTTCCCAGGTTGCGAAAGAGTTTCTTTTGAACAATGACACATATATTGTTACATAGATCCACTTTGTATTGGTCATGGCTATGTCTTGTCATCTCGTAGATCCACTGTGTATTCTTTGTGGCTATGATCAGTTCAGGTCATAGGAGTATAGATCCACACTATATCCTTGGTGGCTATACCTTTTATAAATATAATTATGGATCCGCAGTGTATTTTATGGCATCCATATCTTGCAAGTCTTTATCACCCAAGCATAGGTATGCCTGCCTTGGATTTGAAACATGTCATAATATTTTTTGGATGTTTGTGTGCAGCTTCTATCAAGTTCTTTGCATCTATACCCTTTCTTAAAAAAGTCTACAAAGTACTTCAGTCATCACATCTTCTAACTTCATACTTTGGGGGGCAATCTGTTACACCTCAAAATTACTCACTTCGATAGTGTCACAAGTGTCATCATTACAAGTGTTGTAAATGTCGCATCTTGTCTGCAAGTGTCACACATTGACCACAAGTGTTATAATTTTTTCTAACATCATACTACCTTCTTTCCTATGTCATGACTCCAATGACATGTCAGGGACACTTAGGACACCTCAAAGACTAGTTTTGAAGAGGCAGAATCAGTCTACTAGAAGTAGAAGCCTTTTTCCATTGAAAGAACCACTCAAAAATGGGTTTTGGAGGGGAGCGCTCCCCTATACACTGCCAGGGAGCGCTGGCACTCCCTATACTTCTTTGGGGGAGCGTTATAATTCTCTGGTGCCCCTTTTGGGGGAGAGCTACCTTTTCTGGGCGAAATTTGGTTTGTTGAGAAGAATGAGGGAAAGATCTCCTCAATATCTGAAGGTGGTTGGATTCGAATAGGATCTCAAGGAATGATCTTAGGGAAGATACTCAATTGAAGGAGAGAAATCCTCAACTTATCCCAAAGATCTCTCAAGTGGTTGGGTCTTTCCAAGCTTATATAAAGAGGTCTTCTCATGATGAAAAGAAAGAAAAGATTGGAGGTATGAAACCTATGATCTCATAGGAAACATACAGTATAGGAAGAGAGACATTGCAATAGCATCTAAATTATGATCTCATGAGGGAGATTTCATTTGAATCATCAACATATTGTATGTGGTTTATTTGAGCAAGGGTATGGACAAGGAGAGCTTGGTGAAGCTGTTACACTACATCCATGGCTGTAAGTAACACTTTGTTCTCATCAATATAAATTCATGCTTGGCCTGTTTATTTCAAACTTGTACTTGTTCCATATAATTTTGTTTGTAGTAGATGGATCTATGTTTGAGCTAATCTCAGTAGAGTAGGAAGTCTTTTGTACTTTTTTCTGTCTTGCAGGACCTACCAAGGAGCTCAAGATTGAATCTCATCCTAGACCTTGCAGGGACAAAGAACATTCATAAGGTACGTACCTTCTTCCTTTTCTTTCATTCATCATCTTGATTAGATCTAAAACTAAGTCAGTGTCCATGCTAAGAACTTTTCTCTCTTGGCATAAATATTTAGGGACCTCGAGAGACTCCACTTGTCCGCAGGGGGATTTCTCTTCAACAACAGCTAGGGAACTTACAATTAGTAAGGCACTTTAGGTATTAGACATACTTGCTAAAAATGTTCTTGGAGACAAACAAGAGAAATTTCCCTGAAGAAACATTCATCTCAATTGAATGCAAAAGAATCACAATGCTCATTTTTATAAATAAGATCATGTCCATAGTTTACAGCTTGATCTTCAACACCATCCTACCAAGAGTCTTGGAGGACATGAAAAGTTATTTGCATCCAAATCTAGAAAACATAATCTAGAAAAAATATTGATGAGAAAATAGGGCCCTTATGAACATGAGTATGTTGAAGGTTTTGACAAATTGGAATATTTGTAAACCTGTGTTGATATGGAAGCCATCTTGAAACCTTCTCAAACACAACAAGTGGGGCCAACCCTACAGTAGACTAAGACACATCAGAATTCTCATAATATGATACTCCAAGTTCCCAAAGTATATGTGTACACCAAGAGAAGCAGTCTAGAGGCCCGAAGCACCAGTAGTCAGCAGTTTGCTCCCTAGAAGATAAAGATCACATAATCTCCACAGATAGTAAATATAAAGGAAGAAGAGCCTAAAGAGTAAGTAAGTATGGATATGGTGGAGAGTGGCACCAGGAAGGAAGAATATGGTAAAAGAAGCATGCCCCAAAGTGAAAGTAGCTCAAGAGCTCTTAGCAGCAAAAAACACATTTTTGATAAAACACCTGGAGTAGTCTACCAATCGAAAGAAGATTTAGCAAAGCAATATGTTGTGAAAGGAAGCTTGGCCATGAATGAAATAAGAGAGTTGATACCTGAGGTAGAAAATATTTCTCAGCATAAGTCTTCTATGTTCTTAGTCAAGGATATAGAGAAGAAGACACTCAACATATCAGTTGCAGATGAAGATAAAGTGTCTGAGGTTAAGATACACTATGAAAACATTAGTGCCCCAGACAAGGTGAAATTCCACAGAAACACCAGTGACATAATTTATTCAGACTACCTAGTTCCGAGCTTGAAGGCTTCAAGGTTGACAACACATGCACTTAAGTTGGAGGGATAGTTGAGACAAGATAAAGAATCCAATAGATCTTGGCAGAATCAAGTCAAGAGATTAGAATCTGAAGGCCCTCAGGGGGTGAAAGCCTCCTTGGAAGAAAAAATCAAGTTGATCCAAAGCTTCAAGAAAAAACTAAAATTGTCTACCACAGAGAATCCACAAATAATAGAACTGGTTTCTCTAGAACAAGAGAAAGAGACATTTCGATAAGAAGCATTGAATTACAAGGCCAAAGTAGTGCAGCTAGATAAAGAAAGGGTAAATTGGTGACAAGGACAAACAGGAGCATCAAACATGGCTGTTTTTGTACCTTCTACTATAGAAACTGAGCCAAGAACTGATGGACTGGTGTAGACTATGTCCCAAGTTAACCTAAAGGCAAAAGAAATCAAGAGCCTTAATAAATATATAGAAAAGATGCAACAAGAAATGAGAATAAAGGATGAGAAGATGGCCGAGTTCCAGAAAGAAAATCAAGCTTTGCAAGAAAGAGTAGACAAGATGAAAACAAGGTTGAAAGGAAAAGGATTGTTGCAGGGAGAAAAACACCTCATATGGGATTCTATTGCTGCTAAAGTTTCCAAGTTCAGGGTATACTTAAATTTCATCAATGACAAAGATAGCATAGCCATCACAGCCAAAACCAGATGCATTTTTGTGAGTGAGACACTAGCAAAGAAACCCTAAAAGTGGGCCCAAAATGCTATAAATCTGTTGAATTCCATTCCCACTGCTGAACTTTAGACCATTGGGGTCAAATACAAGACCACATTGATCATTTGGTCCAGGAGAGTTATTGCCAAGAATAACCTTCTTAGATCAATCCAAATCAAGGCCATGAAGATGGAGCGGGTCATACATGAATTCAAGGATCTGTTTGAACATTTGTTTGTGAAAGGCCTCCCACCATTTTGGGATGGAAAAAGTAAATTGTATGATCATGAGGAGTAAAACTCTCACCTCTCCTAATGCAGAATAGATCACTCCAAGTTTGAAATCTTGGAGGAAAACTTGAAGGGACCAAACCTGGTGGAGTATTTGACTACAAATTTTGAGATCTTGAATCAGCTCAAGATAGTGAAGATCAGACTGCAACCCATGTCTTATGCCTCTTGCATTGACCTGGAGATACTGATCAAGGAAATGGTGGACTATGAAATCCCTTCTGACTTGCAGTGGAAGGAGATAGTGCAGTTGGGTAAGAAAAAATGCAGTTTCCCGGGAACCAGCAAATAACCCCCAAGTGTCATAAAATTGGCATATTTGACAAAAGGCCAAAGCATGATAGATGGCGAAGAAAAAAGTTGAATAGTCAGAGAAATGGGTCGTTTGTTATAAAACATTTTTTATTAATCATTGTAAATCGGTTCACATACTGAGATTATCAGTTGAAATTATTATAGTTAGATTTAGAGGATGAAACATTTTAGTTCAGGTAATGTAATCAGTTTCTAATTGAAAGGAACTCAAAATTGTATAAATGATAGAAGTTTCAAATGTATTGTTGTTGGCAGAAGTGCAATGGCACCTTTTATTTGTTTCTAAACTTAATTGTAATTTTCTGGAGCTGAATTGAATACATATGCATAAGATTTCAAAGTCTCTATGAAAAGATTCTAATGGTGGTGATATGAGTTATGTCTTCTCTCATTGTATGTATTTCCCGTGTTCTTTATTTCCATTTACATTATCTTCTATTTAAATTGGATAGTTAAAAGATTAGAATTCATCTTATGATGCTCTTGTCTTAAACAATTTAAACTGTGTGTATTTATTCTTAACTAATTCAGAATTCATTTCAGTAATGCTCTGATGCAGTTATTTGTTTTCTCCTTCCTCTTACACCATGCTTAAATACAATTTATAACTCATATTCACCACCTCATTTAGCCTTTATCCTCTGGATAGTTCTACTGGCCCATCATTGTTTTCACACACTTTCAGAATTTCGACTCCACATCCCTAAATGTCCCTCCCCTTCTTAGCCAACAAATTTATAAAAACCCCCAAAACAAACTAAATATAGTCGATGATTTCCAAAGAAATATCAAGTGACGAGAGAGAGCCCTCTCTGAGTTGAGCGGGCTAGTACCCATATCTAAAGTTGGTTGAAACAATTATCTCTGTCGTTTCTCTATCAACGTGACAACATTTACAGAGTGCGAACATGTTGGCGTTGTTTCCGGGGAGCGAAAGAGAAATCTTCCCTGGGAAAAGAACGACTTAAATATTTAGTTTTGATTCCTAAGGGTGACAGTGAATCAAATACCTTATTGGCTGATATTAGTTTTTCCCTGGTGACTCCATTACCAAGAGACTAGTTGCACCAAGTAGTCTGAGCTAGAAATCCTAGCTCCCAAGAGAATTCACACCAGGAGAAACCCAGACCCAGAAGCTGTAATCCCCGTGTATAACCATAAAAAGATTTCACACAAAAGAAAATAAAATAAAATAAGCCTAGTGTTGTGTTTATAACAATATCTATCCTTGCCCAAAGATGGAGTAACAAGCATTGAAGACCTTGATTTTGATGTAAAATTTGAACAAACTATGTTCAAGACAAAATCTGAATCTTGTTTGAACGAGGTCATCTTTGACAAAAAGAGGTTCCAAGATTTGATTTTAGCTGCATCTGTGAAGCCTATAGTGATTCATACTCAGAACCAACAACCACTTCAACCCCTCAAAGCAACCATGGTAGCTATATTTTCTCCTCTTGTACTTCCTTCTCAGCTGCATGATTTACCTCGAGAGTATAATCTAAGGGTCAAACTGTATGATGTTGAAGGTAGTGTCTCAACTCATAAACATCTAGACTGTTTCAATGATTTTATAGACTTGGAAGAAGTAGATTTTGAATATGCAAAAATGAGATTGTTTGCACAAAGTCTTGCAGGAGAAGTGAGGAAGTTCTTCAGATCTCTTCCAACAGCTAGCATCATAAATTTTGAAGCCTTTGAAACAAGTTTTCTTACCAAATGGGGTGACAAGAAAAGCCCACTTCAGTTTTTGACTCAGTATAACAACATGAGGAGGTCACCTAATGAAACAGTTTAGGAGTTTTCAGCAAGATTTGTAAAGTCTTATAATTTGAGTCCTACTAAGGTAAAACCTTCCCCTAAAGTTGCTCAAATCAGATATGATGATTCTTTTGAACGTGATTTTGATTTGTTATTGAGGGAACAAAAATATGCTTCACTCTAGATGATATGAGGACTAATGCCATAGAAGTTGAGGTTAATCTAGTGACTTCAGGAAATATCACATTTGAATATGATAGGGACATGAGTAGAGCTCAAGACAACGCACAACCTTCCACCTCACAAACATCAAAATAAATGTTTGAAATGATGAAGAAAACCATGGAGAAAATGATGGAAAGAATGGACTTATATAATAAGCCTAACACTAGAGAAGAGGATGATGGCCCACATAGAAATTAGAGAAGACCAACAATCCCACAAATCAGACAAAGAAATGAGGGTAATCAAGGGTATCAAGGAAATCAATAGAAAGGGAGTATTACCTTTACAAGATGAGGAGTAATGTTTGGAAGAGATCTGAAGAACTTCCTTAGATGATCACCCTAATCAGTTCTTCAGGGTATGCAAGATGAGGAGTAAAGGTTATCAGTAGAAAGGGAGGATTACCAAACATAATTGTATAATGCTATCATGCAATTCTAGAAGCAATATAATCTTTGAAATCAAAAAGTGCCTGAAAACCCCCCAAGGGGAAATCCTCCAAAAGGAAATCCTCCAAAGGGAAATCCTCCAAAAGGAAATCCTCCAAAGGGAAATCCTCCAAAAGGAAACCCCACAAAAGAATCTCAGAGTAACACACCTTCTTCAATTCAGAAAAAAAAAGACTTTGCTGCCAAGGATGATGTGGAAAATGGAAATCATAAATAAGAGAACGAGAAGAAAATACTAGAAGCAAGGAAAGAAACAATCACTAGAGAGGTAGAGAAAACCTCATCCTCTTTTAATTTTGAAAGTGAGATGGCCAAGATTAAAATTTATGTACCATTCAATGAATTGATCAAGAATAGTGAATATAGAAATCAGATCATCAAGATGCTTAAAATGGAACAAAGTTCTGACACCTTGAACATACAATATGATCACCCTGTCATCTTATTTGGCCCATGAGTAGAGGAAAATGGTGATGTTGAATAGGTTCCCCCCTTTCTTTGTCAACCTGAAAATCCATGATATGACTCTACACAATGCCATGTTGGATTCAAGAGCATCTCATAACCTAATTCCCAAGGTGGTCATGGCCCAACTAGGCCTTGACATTACGAGGCCTTACAAAGACTTGTTTTATTTTGATTCAAGGAAGGTGAAGTGCCTAGGTCTTATCACAGATCTGGTGGTGTCTTTATCACAAATCCCAACAAATAATATGGTCATGGATGTAGTGGTTTCTGATATTCCTCCCAAGTTTTGCATGCTATTATCCAAGTCATGGGATGCAAAATTGAAGGGAACCCTCTAGATGGACATTTGATATGCCACCATCCTTGTATTTGGTCAAGATAGGAGGTTGTATAGAGAGGTTTTGCTCAAATATATGGTCAGAAACAAGTCACAACCAAATGATCATCCCATCTACATTGTAGAAACTGAGTTGGGGTCTTCTACTTTCTTCAATGATCTATGTTTTGAAGATAAGGGGCCATAAATTGATATGCTGACAAAGATAGATCCGACCAACAGATTGAGAAATTTTTAGAGTAGAAGGGAAATGCATAATATCAGATGTGGAATATAAGTTTCGATGTAGCTACCAACAGAGAGTGAGAAGGCCTGGCATATGGATCAATTACCCTAAAGGAAATTCAAAATTGTGTTCTTACAAACTTGCTTTTGATTGCACAAATAACATCGCCGAATATGAAGCATTAATATTGGGGTTGAAGGTTTTGAAAGAATTGGGTGCCAAAAAAATAGTTGTGCATGGATATTCTGAGCTAATTATCAATCAAATCACAGGTATACCAAGAAAAACATCCCAGACTGAGGGCATATAGGAACCTATTCTTAGATCTTCTTGAGAAATTTCCAGAGTATAATCTTTCAGTAATTCCAAGAGGGTAGAATCAAATTGTTGATGCCTTGGCTACTTCAACATCAGTCTTCAAAATTCCAATTTTTCCTAGCAGAAAATATGAGATTGAGGTCAAGGATAGTGATCAAGGTGGATATCGGGGGCCACCCACCTTTTCCAAATGGCTCAAAACAGTTTTCTGGCCATTTTGGAAATTTACTATTTTTAGCAGGTTTTAACTTCCAGGACCATTTTGAGGGCCTAAATGAAGTTTTTTCGAGATAGAGGTTCTCAATGATAGCCAAAGGCATCATTGATCCCCCAAAATGAATCTCCTCGATGATACCTTTCCAACGAGCTATCACACGCCTAAAACGGAGATCATATGCAAAATTTACGACCCCGGGAAGTTGATGCACCAACTTACCCAAACGGGGCCCACATGACTTTTGGCGCTTCATCTCCTAGGGTTAGGTTTTTGGATGTCTAGGAATGTTGGCATTCCCGCTTATTGTAAAAAAAGGCCTTCAGAGCCTCATTGTAGTCATCTTCTCACGGATGCGAGTAGCCGTCACATCTCTTCTCAGAGATAAGCTACCACCATTCTAGCGAGTCTTTCACTCTGTACTTTTACAGTCTCTG
>SNQJ01S0033347.1:75307-100546 GCA_010110895.2 Picea sitchensis | reverse complement strand
TTGGCGTGAGCTCACATATGTTGTTGTGTTATTCAACTCTTCACATGTTGTACTTTCTTTTCCTTCATGTAGTTCTCCATTTCTATATTAATTACTTCACGCAATTTCTCATTCCTAGATTAATTTCATTTACGCAATTAGATTAGTTCAATTCCAAGTCGTGTGTTAGATTAATGATTCTATTTCAGTCGTGTTTTAGATTAATGATTCAATTTCAGTTGTAGCTTAAACATTAGATTAGATTAATCCCGCTTCAATCTTGCATATAATTTGTGTGTGCTTCGTCAGTTTATGAACCCTGGGTTGACAAATTAGATAGTTGGGTAAATACTACAATGCAATTAATTCAACATTAGTTCGGCCCAATGTAACGACTATTGTTCCTTTTGTTCTAATTGTTGTTCCTTTTGTAGGTCGTGTTGTTCCTTTGAATAGAACAGTTGTCGTTCCCTTTACAATTGTTGTTCCTTTTGTAGGTCGTGATGTTCCTTTGAATAGAACAATTGTCGTTCCCTTGAATATAATTTGCCTGGGCTTCGTCAGTTTATGAACCCTGGGTTGACAAATTAGATAGTTGGGTAAATACTACAATGCAATTAATTCAACATTAGTTCGGCCCAATGTAACGACTGTTGTTCCTTTTGTTCTAATTGTTGTTACTTTTGTAGGTCGTGTTGTTCCTTTGAATAGAACAGTTGTCGTTCCCTTTACAATTGTTGTTCCTTTTGTAGGTCGTGATGTTCCTTTGAATAGAACAATTGTTGTTCCCTTTACGATTTTTGTTCCTTTACAGGTGTTGCATCTCTGGAGGCTGGTTATTGAAAATGGAAGGTAAGAACCTACGTAGGCGACAAGTAAAACGCTTGTGCCAGCGCCTACCTTCGGTTGATGCATAGAGGTTGTTTTTAGGCATCTTTAGAGACCAACATTTTGGCGGCATTGCCGAGGAAGCACAAAGGATTGAAGTTTAGATTTATTTTTCATGCAACTATAATTAGACATGCTCCTAAATCTGAGGTGACATATAGGTAAGGACATGTAGTGTAGTGTAAATTTCAATTCCTGCAAGTGTGGTAGTTTAAATTTCATTTTCATGCAAGTGTGATTAGACATGCTCCTAACTCTGAGGTCACATATGGGTAAGGACATGTAGGGTAGTGTAAATTTCAATTCCTGCAAGTGTGGTAGTTTAATTTTTTTTTTCATGCAAGTGTGATTAGACATGCTCCTAACTCTGAGGTGACATATGGGTAAGGACATGTAGGGTAGTGTAAATTTCAATTCCTACAATTTAGTGTAAATTTCAATTCTGCAAGCATGATCTACATGTGTTGGTTCTAAGGGTCATAGAGTTGCTTCAGTGTAGATTCCTCACTGTCCCTACCAACTATCAGGAACATTTTAATTTCCGCAACTCTGAAGAGTAATTATTTTCCATTTCAGTAAGAGTGCTTTTATTCAAGTTTTTTTTTCATTTCGATTTTGGGTGTTGTAAGAATCATTTTTTTAACATGGTTTAACAATGAGTTTAATCTTGGAACAACTCACTCAGGTCCTAGCAAAAGTCGGGATCTTCTCTTCTCTGGAAGAGGAGATCTTGACAGTAGCTGGAAGCTTAATTACTCCTCCAGAGGCGAACGAAGAATCAACATACAAAGAATCCTGCATATTTAATAAAGAACAATTAGGCGAGCAGGAGGTCGAGGAGGACAACAAGAAGCTGTAGCATGATCTGAGTAAGACAAATTATGCCTATGAAAACCTAATCAAACGTTGGTTTCAAGCAAGTACTAGGTTAGTTCCACTTAGTTTTCCTTTTTATTTTGTTAATTTAGAACTTCAACAACTAATTTTGCACGCCCATACATATTATCGACTGTAAATTCCTAAATTGAAAGAAAACATATTTTTATTAATGTTACGTGTATGCCTACATTGGTTGTTTGATTACACGTAACTAATCTCTAATTTTTAATTAGCATAAAGTAGGTAGGATTTTTCAGTTTTTTCTTTTAGTTTTCAATAAGTATGCTCTCATTTGTGTTTCGTGTGATTGCGAGGATCAGAAAGTAATATGAATAAATTGATTTAAGGAAGAACTTTAATAGTTGATGATAAAAAAAAAATGCCTAATATATTTTCCGTCTACAATTTTCAATAAGTTTGTTCCATTTGCTCACAAATTTATTTATTTATTTTTTAATAATTTTTGCATTGAATTTATAAAGTTCTTTATTTTCTGAAAACATAAAAAGAAAAAATATAATAAATTTGTGCCTCTATCCTTCGATCTGCAAACTAAACAATAAAAAAAAAATTATAAAGAATAAAACACAAATTATAAAGAAAAAATGCAGAAATTAGACTGAAGATATCTCACAAACTGGGATTTGGGTTCTTGTGATTTTTGGACTGGAAGTGCATGATGTTATAACTAAAAAACCCAGTAAATTGCAGCCCAAAATAGTACATCAGTTTCGAGAAAATCAAGATAGTCACCTTCAACCATTTTTCATTTTTCTCGAAAACTGTGATGTGGGTATTGCTGATTTTCTACATGTAGAAGAATTCAGAACATAGGAACATGCCTACAAACTTTCATCTCAATCCAGTTCTCCGTTTGTGAGAAAATCGCATTTGACTCCCTGCAATTACACCCCTATAACAACCTGTAAACAAAACAATATATCATAAATTCTAAATGCAGAGAACAAAGGAAGGTCTAAGGTTTCATTTTTCTGACCAACATGTCCTCATTAGGGAATCAAAGATGAAGGCAGTCAATCAATAACGCATTTTTCAACCAGCCTTCACTAGCACGGGACCCTAATTAATTTGGTTAAAAAGAAATTCTCTATTTCACTATGCATAAAATATTTTCTTGCATATTACTTACGGTTGTAATGTAAATAAAGAAAACAACACTGAAGAAGATCTGCAGCCTTCACTAGGTCAAATGGAATTGCATGGAAAAACTGGACGGGATAAAAGAGCACTGGAATTGCATGGTGAGTGGATTCCTCTATCATGGGTATCTTTGATTTTGTATTCCTCTCTCATGAAGTCCTTTCCTTTTCGTACCTCATATTTCAACGATACTTGGACCCTACCTTCCCCGACTATTTCGTATGAAGGCTAGTCGCACATTTGGATGGTAATGCCACTATCATAGGAAGAAGTTGTGTATCAGTCTATTCTTGATTCTACTCCTAACCTGGATCCTTTCTCCTCGTAGATGAACGAGGTGGATCCTATTCTAGAGCCCATATGGGCTTTCCAATATTATTTTCGCATGATTTCCTCGATGATAATTTACACTTGGATGAATCCATCTTAGAGGTCGTGTATGGTCCTGATAGGCCTTGGGACGATATGCATCATCACTCCTATTTCCTCCCAGATCTTGTTAGGATCGAACATGATGACTTTATATCTACCTTGAGTGAGATGGTTGGTTACGTTGTGGTTCCATTAGATATGCATGGTATTTATGCCAAAGGAAACATGTAGAATATTTATCCTACTTTCACAATTGACATGTCTCGAATTCCTGGAAAAATTGAGAACGTATATATAGATGCAGATTGTTCTCCTGAAGAAATTTAGATCTACACCAATCTCTTCAAATAATTTTGTGATGTATTCACTTGGTCATATGAATAACTACCAAGGATCAACCCCAACATTGTCGAACATGAGATTAAGAGATATCCAAATGTGAGACCTATTCGACAACATCTTAGATTTGTTAATCCTAAGAATGCCCCTACTATTAAGGAAAAGGTAGAGGAGATACTTAATGTTGGTTTCATCTACCCAATTCCCTTGACTGAATGGGTGTCCAACCTTATTCCCGTGAATAAAAAAAAAGGAACCATCCATGTATGTATGGATTTTCGATACCTGGAAAATTCTTGAACTAAAGATAACTTCCCTAATCCTTCCATTGACCATATTCCTAATGAGTGAGCGAGAAAAGAAGTATTTTCTTTTATGGATGAATTTTCAGGGTATAATAAAATTCAAATCAAACCCGAGGATCAACATAAGATGGAATTTATTTGTCCTTTGGGTACTTTTTCATACTTGAAAATGCCTTTTGACCTTAAAAATGTCAGACCAACCTTCCAACATGCCATGACCTTTGTTTTTCACGATCTCAAGAATATTACCAAAGCTTACCTAGATTATCTTGCTACTCACTCTCGCAAGAGAGTAGATCACTCCACTCACCTTTGATTAGTATTTGAGAGGCATCGTTAGTATCTCACTCAGTTGAACCCTCAAAAGTGCATCTTCTTCATTAGGTCTGGTCATATTTTAGGATTATTAGTGTCTACACATGGGATCATTGTAGATCCTATGAACGTTGAGGCAATACTTCGATTTCATCCCCTGCGCAAAATTTGACAACTTCAAGGTTTACATGGGAAGGCTAATTTTCTGCGTCGGTTCATACTTAACTATGCCAATTTAACTAAGGATTTAATGTGTCTTTTGAAGAAGGATACTCTGTTTATATGGGCTGAGCAAGCCTAATAATATTTTGACTCTCTTAATAAATCCTTGGTATCGACACCTCTGTTGCAGCCTCTAGACTACAGTAGAGATTATTTGCTTTATATCACCGCATCTGAAGGAAAAGTTGGTATGGTTCTAGTTTAGGAGGAGGATCAACTCCATGAGAACATTGTCTACTATATCAATCGAAACCTATTCGGCCCTGAACTTAAATACTCTCATGTAGAGAAACTAGCCTTGGTCGTCGTACAAGCGATTCAAAGATTACGAAATTATATTTTTCTTTTCAAAACAATTGTAGTTGTAGATATCAATCCCTTTAAATGTGTCCTCACTAGGCATATCATAGGGGGGGAATAAAATAAGTGGATTTTTATTTTGCAATAATTTGATCTCGATTTCGCTTCGACGAAGTCTAAGAAATCACTAGTTTTTGTCGAGTTGATATCAGATTTCCCTTGACTAGATGAGGACATTTTTCATGAAGATTCATTCACATATGAAAACATCTTCCTTATCTCATTCTTGGACCCATGTTATGGAGACATTATAATTTATCTTCAAACCATGAATTGACCCTAACATCTGTCCAGAGATGATCGACGACGTATGCGTCAGTAGGCTAAAAACTACCTTACCACTGGCGACACTTTGTATTGTCGAGGAGTAGATAATATTTTATTTCGTTTCTTTACCCATGAGGAAGATGATTTTGTTCTCAATGATTGTCATAGTGGGCCTTGTGGTAGTCATTTATTCGGGCTTGCAACAACCCAAAAAATATTGCGATTCAGTTATTTTTGGCCTTCAATTTTTAAAGATTATGTTGAAGAGGTCAAGAAGTATCACCCTTTCCAGTTGTTCACTCAAAAAATGTGCTCGCACCCAACCTCTCTTAACCCATTCATTACCATCGGTCCCTTCACCAAGTTGGGGGTATATTTTATGGACTATAACCTAGCTTCAGCTGGGAGGAACCAACATATTATTGTGGCCATGGATTAATTTACTCCCTTCCCAATAAGAATTTGTATATCCATGTAGCTTCACTTCACTACTTGAGACAAACCATATCCAATTGTACCATGTTGGTACCTCAGCACATGCTTTGATGCAACCCAATGGAACTACCTTGGATTCAACCAAATACTGGCTAAGGGTACTCTATGCAAAGAAAATATCTAGCATGGGGTTAACCAGGTACATCAAGGATCCAATCCATTTCATGTACATCATGGGATCCACCAAATATTATGAATCTGAAGCAGAATCATTCAACTTATTCATATTTTTCTCCGTAGGTTTAGCCATGGACTTGTAGTCCATCATATCGAACCTCGTCAGTATCCCTGACTTGAGGAAGATCTCATATGGCCTTTGTCGCATCTCTAATCACAATAAATAGTACATTCGACCAAAATAATCCATTTTGAACTCTAAGGCCAACTCCCTCTATTACTGAAGAAAACCCTATTTTCCAGTCTGCCTCATTGATTTCTCCTTCTTTGATTGAGAAAAAAACCATACCCCAGTCCTTCTAATAGTCTACCTCCTCTGTCACTATAGAAAATCCTACTTAAATAAGTGGATCCTCGTAGTAGGTCTCACATATCCCAGAATACTCTTGCGTATGAAGTTTCTATCTGGCCTCATCAACTAATGAAACCTATTTGTGAGTCCTGGAAGATGTCTTTCTCCCACCTGAACCTAAGGGAGAACTCCATATGAATGATCGGCTATCCCTCTAAACCAACTAACTATTTCTCATATCAGGCTCACTCTGAGTCTGCATGCTCCTTATGGAACTTGACTCACTATAATTATGTACAATCTATTTATCCATCTACTCCCTTTTCATCTACTGACCTACTCTGAAGTCTTATATCCTATGAAATTTTGTGGGAGTTTTCTCCTCCCTAATAGATCCTGAGGGATGACTCCCTATGAATTATGGCTCCTTCTGAGTTGGTACTTGGTGGGTCCACCTACCTCACCATCGATGGAGCCACCTGATCCTGCTCATAGTTCTGAATCTAAGTAACTCAAGAGAATATAAGGTCATTTTCTCTCCCTAATAGTATCATTAAGAGGTTCCTTCCTCTCTTCATCCTACAAAGTGTCATGAATCCATGTTTCCCTCTCCTGGTCACTACAAAATATCTAGGTAGATCCACAGGCCCTTCTGGCTCTACTGACTCCTCTTGATAAAAAGAAGGATGGAAAATTGGACTAGAGGGATATATATTATCATCCTTTGGAGCATATTTCTCCTCACTATCAATCTCCATATGAGACTCTATGTATCCCACAAAGGTACGCTACTTTCTATAACGTTCTAACTTTGTCCTCTTCTAACCAAAGACCATCTAACCTATTTCCACTTGAAATTTTCACTATAGCTCCTTCTTAGATTTATCACGTATGACTTTCCCAGAAAAAAGAACAAGAAAAACACTCTTCCATAGTTGTGACCAACCATTCCTCCACAATAACCTTCCTATAACAATAAAAAAATGAGTACATATCATTTTTAAGCTCCATGTAATTTAACCTTTCCAAAAATGTTTGGAAACACTGTAATGTCCATAGGGTTACTAGAATAGGAAAGAGATCAATTCAGGTTGTGAACAAGTATATCATTAGTACTAAATAGTGACCATTTACATAATGATCATCATACCAACAATATTCAATTGTCACTAAACATTTGATAGAAAAATTACTCAGTAGTAATAGACCTATAATAGTTGTTGTCTGAGTTACAACATTTCCTTAATATGCAACAATATAAAATATCAAACATGATATGAAAACCTAGAGTCTTTGTGTTGTTGTTCCATTTTATTTCAATATTTCATACATTGCAAGAGGCATCACTGTTTTTGCCTCCAACTCTTATACTCTCCATCATATTGACAAAAATAAATCACAAAATATTAAACAAAATTTTCAATGTCCACAAAATTGTCAACAAGCCTGAAAACCCTAAAATTTGAACACAATGTCAATCTAAGAGCACGAATAAGTGAGATAGGGCAAGGCGAGTTGATTTGTGGTAAATTTTTTCCAAATGACTTGCAATGAATGCTCAACAAGCTTGACAAAATTGTGTAGTGATAATTTTAATGTGCATTGGAAAATATCAACAATGTTCTGATTCCATGTTGAATTTTCTAATTTCCATATATGATAATTATTAACTTATGATTTCAAGATATTTTGATTCCAATGTTATCATGGAATACTTACACACTAAAAATTTCAAGTAAAATAAAATTGCAATGAAAATAACAGAATCACAGAGAGATATCCATGCACAATAGACATAGGATTATCCTATGAAAACCCGAACTCAGGAGAAAAAAAAACAACTTTTATATAAAATAAATTGAATCCAAGTGTTGATGAATGCAGCTATGTGATACATTATATATCTTACAAACCTGTGATATGTGGATCATTGTAGCTATGTGAGACTTTCTCTCGGCTTACAAACCTGAGAGAAAACCCCTAAGAAGGGTACGTGGTTCTGGCCTGAGACAGAGATAGGAATGTAGAGATGATGTCCTCCATTCAGAGAGTTGAGAAGAAATACATATGAATATCCAGTGGGAAAGGTGATCTTTTCAGTTGGACATGCATGTGGTTGAGCGCAAGGTGAACATGTGAAATCCCAAAGTGTTGGGTGCATCGTCATGTGAACAAGAAATGAAGATGATGTATTAGCCTCCTTTGAGAAGTAGAGTTGACGAGAAAACTCCATATGATTCTCCTATGTGAGGCAGTGGGAAATAAGATCTGTAGAGTGGACGTGTTTATGGATGAGCATAGGTGAACATGTGAATATCTAGTTCTTTTGTGTAATGCAATGAACCAGAGATATGACATCCCTATGGATATGCCCCTAGTGGATGAGCACTACTGGGTGTACTATATCCCTTGCTATATGTTGCTCAAGAGTCAGACCTGCCTATAACGCTAATTGTAATGTGAAGGGTACAGGTCGACCCCTCCTTAATATGATTAATAATAAATGTAAAAGATAATTAATCTGGTTAATATGAATTATGATATAACAATAATAATAATAACTATAATGTGACTTAGAGAGGTCGGCCCTCTTGATCCAATACACACTTTTGTTGACAGTTTTAGGTTAGTATAAGTAAAGGTAAAATCTCCATTGTGGAAACATATCCTTCATGTGAGTTAGGAAATTTCAGCAAGTACATTTACTTGGGAAAAGTGTGCACCTCTCTTGGGTGCTAGTATTCTAGGGTTTGAGCACCCTCTTGTGTGCTAGGTATTTCTTGTTGGTGAAGGTCTTTCTCTTGAAGAATATAGAAAATTATTTGGCTGGGTTTTCTTCCCTTGCTGAGAAGGGTTTCCCAGGATACTTTTTGTGCTCTTGTGCATGGTGTTTCTTCTTGTGATCTTGGTTGCTGCAACATTATTTTTTATGGTTAAGTGAAATGCTAGAAATGGAATGAACTTCATTCTTAACCTAGATTATGAAAAATTAACATGGTATTAGAGAATAGGTATTGAATAACCCATTGCACAAGCTACATTCTTTTACCAGTCATCCCTCTTCTTCTGCAGAACTGTACGACCCTCCTAGGGTTTCCAGAAAATCTATACGACTTTCTTCTTATGAGTGTTTCAGCACTTGGAACTTGGAAGTTGGGATTAAATTACCATAGGAGTGTAAGGCCTCCTTCAGTGCACCTCTAGCAAGCTTTAGATTGCATTTCCTAGCATTTTGATTTTTTAGCCCTACGGTTTCTAGGGTTTCACAAATTTCTGTAGAAATTTTAGAAATAGGGTTTCTGCAATTCCTTGAAGTATCTCTTCATATCACCAGTGTTATTCTATCTTTCAAAGGATTATTGTTGGAAGTCATAAGTCCAACTAAACCTAATAGTGATAGCCTAGCCTAGTTGTTAGGTTTACTAGCCAAGTTGACAAGGGTTTGTGAAGAATCCAAAAATGAGAAAAATCACAATGGGAGGAAAGCTTGATGATTCAAGCAAACTCAGTTCCAGGAAAACAATACCTCAAAGAAATGAAGACATCAAAATATCATCACCCTCATGTATGCACTCCTGTATATATTATTTATATCATTGTCGTGAGGGAAATTGCAGGACGAAGGAACCTTTTGCTGAAGTCATGGATCCAAAGAAATCTTAGTGCATTCAAAGGAAAGACACACTGGAGGTGAAGACTCATGGTTTGATTGTTGAAAATTTTCATTCCTCTAACCTATATTTCTAAAGTTTGCTACAAGTAGGTGTTGTATATAGGACAACAATCCTTAAATTGTTTTGATTCTAGAGATGTACTCATTATTCTCCTTTAGGAGATATTCTTGTTTTGGTTACTCTTGTTTTCTTGCTCCAAATAGGTTAAGAACAAAGGAAGATTCTTATCCTTCGGAGGGAATCAAAACTATTTGAGAAAGAGGAAGAATAGAACCATCATTGAGATTATGCATGATCAAAATCTTTCTAGGATTCCATGGGTAGAAGCATGCGTAGCACTGTATATGTTCAAGACAAGAGTCTTCACCAGACTTTGAAAAACATAACTCCTGAAGAAGTCTTCATCGGAATGAAGCCGGAGATTGAAAACTTCAGGTTATTTGGGTGCCCAGTGTATCTTCATGTACCCAAAGAGAAGAATTCCAAGCTAGATCCTTTAGAAATGAAGGATACAGTGAATCTTCAAAGACATCCCTGGTCAGAGATAGATTGAGACAAGTAGAGACGTTGAAGAAGAGATAGTCTTTCAAATATCCATAGAATCTCAGATGGAGACTGACAGTAAGACAATACCTTCTTCCCCTTCAATAGTTCATAGGGAGACAGAAATTAATCCAGTTGTTCCATTTGATATGTTCAAAGATATTGCAGTAGGTCATAAAAGGCCTACCTAGACTCACTCTACAAGAGGCACAGAAACATAAAAACCTCTCAAGGCACATCCCGAGAAAGAAAAAGATATTTGTGAGCTATCCTTCATTTATGCGACACTTCATTGATGATGAACCTCCTTGTCTTAGAGAAGAAACAAGAGAACATGTATGGAAAGATGCCATAATAAAAGAATACCAGTATATCTTAAAGAATGATGTATAATATATTATTCAGGGACCAGAAGGGAAGTTTGTGGTAACTTCCAAGAGGATCTATAATATCAATCATGCAGTTGATGGAAGTGTCGAGAAATAAAAAATGAGATCTATAGCCATAGGTTTCTGATAAACAGAGGGAGTTGTCTATGATGATACACTTGATCCAGTAAACCCGATACACTTCCATCCGTACTACCATCCATGAGTTGGAAACTATATCAGATAGATATATTCTTGATGAGTTTGTATTTTAGTAAGAATGTTGCTAATCCAAACCTATATTATTACAGTGTTGGTGACAAAAGCCTAATTTTGATGACTTATTCAGAAAGCCTTGTTGTTGTATAGAAGTATTCCTTGACTTCTAAATTCAATATGAAGAATCTGAGTATGATGCACAAATTCTTGGGACAAGAAGTATGACATAGGACCAATGAAATTTTCCTGAGTCAAGGAAAATATACAATGAAAATATTAAAGAAGTTAGGTATGACAGAATTCAAAATCCACCATGATGGATTTAAAGAATAAGATTGATGATGATTCAGACATGACTGATCCACAATTGATTGTATCACTGATGTATCTGGTTAACACCATACTTGATTCATGGCAAGCAATAAATGTGCTTAGTCATTTCACGAGTCAACCGATATAGACTCACTAGACAACAACAAAACATATATGAGATATATGTGAGGCACAATTGGATATGGCCTGAGATATGCCTCCAGTGTGAACTTGAGTTTGTAGGATGTGTCGATTTAGATTGAGCATAAAGTACAGTGAACCGGAAGAGCACATCTGGTTGATGTTCTACCGTGAAGTTTTCCATGATTTCCTGATGCAGCAGGAAACAAAACTATGTGACCTTGAGTACCACAGAGGCAGATTATATAGCATCAAGTGTGCAAAGCAATGAGGCTTCACAAGCTTATGATAGATTTACTTAACCATGATATAGATCCTATGATGATAACTAAGAGACATGTGTAAATGTCCTTGAGAACCCAGTGTTTCCTGATGGATCAAAACATGATGAGATGAAATATTCTTATATCAAAGATATGATGTAGAGGAAAATCGTACACATGCAGTACCTTCCTACACATGAGAAGATTATAGACATCTTCACCAGAATAACTTGGTGAAGAATGCCTTCATAGTTGAGAGGGAGTATTGATGACTCCAACCAAGAAAAAATTCAAAGTACATCATGTGAGACATGGAATGATGAAGAATGCCTCCCTAGCTGAGAGGGAGTGTTGATGAATGCAACTATGTGAGACATTCTCCATCTTACAAACCTGTGAGATGAGGATCAGTGTAGCTATGTGATTCTTTCTCTCATCTTACAAACCTGAGAGAAAACCCCTAAGAAGGGTATGTGGCTCCTTCCTAAGATGAAGCTAGGACCGTAGATATGACCTCCTCCATTCAAAGAATTGAGAAGAACTCAAGATGATTATCCAGTGGGAAAGGCCATATGTTGACTTAGATGTGTATGTGGTTGAGCACATGGTGAACGTGTGAAATCCCAAAGTGTTGGGTGCATATTCATGTGAATAAGAAATGAAGATGATTTATTATCCTCCTTTGAGCAGTAGAGTTGATGAGAAAAATCCAGATGATTCTCCTGTGCAAGGTGTTGGGTATGTGTTATATTCTTTGCATGTGTGTGTGTGGGAATGTCAGATATGACAACTGCGTCTAACGATCCCTTGTAATAGCTCTCTTCTTCTACTATGTGCGTTGGGCACTTTCCTAGGTGGGTCCCAGGGGGGGCAGGTTCCCCCCCCCCCCCCCNTCCCCCCCCCCCCCCTAGTTATGCACAACATTCGGGGTAGCGCCTCCGAATTATTTTTTTTGGCAGTTTTTGGTATTTTTAGTGGAATTTGCTATTTTTAGCGATTTTGTAAATTAATCTCAGATTAAGGGATTAGGGTTTTGGTATCTACGGAATACCTAAAAACATTGTATATATATTCTATGGTGAATAGTGAAATTGGATATAATGAATATAAGAAAGGTTTTCCTAATTGAGGGTTTCTGGTATAAAATCTATGTGTACTCTACATATGAGCCATTGATTAAATTTTGTTTTTCTTAAGAATCTATATGCATTGCTTTACTTCACAGGTTTAAGACTTATATGTGGTATCAGAGCTCGTTTTTGGCTTTAGAGGGATGCCTTTGTTGTTGAGGGTTTGGCTCGATCTTGATAGATCAAGTTTATCTTGGGTCTGTGATAAACCTGGGTTTAGTGGGAGCTTTTGCAGTGGTGATTTGAGTGCAGAAAGAGGAATGGCGAGTTCTTATAGAATCGAGATAGAGAAGTTCAACGGTAAAAACTTTGAGCTATGGAAGCTGAAAATGGAGGACCTTCTTGTAGACACAGAAAAATGGATCAATGTGGATCCTAGTACACAGCCTACTAGTACATTGTCTACTAGAACACAGGCTACTAGTACACAACCTACTAGTACACAAACTACCAGTACACCACCTATTAGTATGTCGAAGGAAGATTAGGAGAAGTTGGATAGAAGAGAAAGGAGTATTATTAGACTCTGCCTGACAGATTCAGTGTTGTTGAATGTCTTAGGAGAATCTACAACCAAGGAACTATGGGATAAGTTGGGGAATTTGTATCAATCAAAGTCCCTGTAAACAAGTTGTTTCTTCGAAATAAGTTGTATCATCTTAGGATGGAAGATGGAGATTATGTGACAGAACATCTAAATGCATTTAATACTATGGTAAGTCAACTTAGATCTGTTAATATTACGATTGCAGAAGAAGATAAGTGTATTACTTTGTTATTTTCTTTGCCAGACTATTGGGATAATATGGTTGTAGAAATAGGTAGTACCACTCAATCTACATTGATGTATGAGGATGTAGTTGCATCCTTGTTATCTAAAGAGATGAGGTGAAAAATCATGGATGGTCACAACACAGATGCTTTATTTGTAAGAGGACATACCCAAGACAAGAACCCTAGTAAGACTTCAGGGTGGAGATCTAAATCTATAAGTAGATCTAAGTCTCCAGGAAAATATTTGAGGAAATGCTGGAAGTGTGGTAAAATAGGGCATTATAAGAAAGATTACAAGTCTAAGAAGGTTTAAAAACCAAAGGGATCTTACAGTACCTCTTCCACGGAGGAAAAAACCTCCACTGAAGAAGGAGGTGATGTTTACCTAGCATCTACAAGTACACATGCAAACCGTGATGTATGGTTGATCGATTCAGGTGTGTCATACCATATGACTCCTCACAAGGAGTGGTTCTCTGAATATGAAAAATATGATGGTGGTGATGTATTCCTAGGAGATGACTCGACAACAAAAATCTTGGGACGTGGAAGGGTTAAGTTGCTGCTAAAAGATGGATGTATTAGAACTCTCCATGGGATTCTGCACATTCCAAAACTATCCAGGATACTAATATATGTAAGCAATATGGATGATGCAGGAGTGGATACTGTATTTGGAAAGAATATTTGCAAGATGGTACGAAGAGTAATGGTGTTGATGAGGGGATTTTGGTGTGGAACTCTGTACAAGTTGCTAGGAAGAACTTATACTAATGGGTGTAACAGTTTTGTTTTCCTTGAGCAGACAAATAAATAAGACAAGACCAATATCGTCCCTAAAAAGAAGACCATGTTGTGGCATCAAATACTGGGACATATTGGAGAAAAAGGCCTTCGAACACTACACGGTAAAGGTATGGTTGAACGTATGTCTAATTGCACTCTGGATTTTGATTTATGTGAACATTGCATATATGGTAAACAAAATCGAGTAATATTCCCATATGGTGCTACAAGAGCAAAGGGGATCTTAGAGTTGATACACAGTGATGTGTTTGGACCTATTCCTATTCCATCCCTAGGTAAATATGTGTATTATTTTTCATTCATAGATGATTTTTCAAGGAACACGTGGATTTATTTTCTTAGAAAGAAATCTGAGGTATTTGATAAATTTAAAGAGTTTAAGGCTCTGGTAGAAAATTAGACAGAGAAGAAAATAAAGGTATTGAGAACAAATAATGGTGGTGAATTCTGTGGAAATGAATTCAAAGAATTTTGTAAGAAGTGTGGTATATCAAATAATAAGACTACTCCATACACTCCTCAGCAGAATGGAGTTGCAGAAAGGATGAATAGGACACTGATGGAAAAAGCAAGGAGCATGATCATCGGTGTTAGCTTAGGACAAGAATTCTGGGTAGAGGTAGTGGGTACAACATGTTACCTGGTGAATCGATCACCTTCATCAGCATTGGATGATAAAACTCCACATGAGGTATGGTCTGGACACAAACCCTCTCTTCAACATCTTAGAGTGTTTGGTTGTGATGCTTATGTACATGTTCCAAAGGAAAATAGGAGTAAGCTAGATAAAAAGGCTAAAAAGTGTATCTTTATTGGTTATAAAGATGGTGTGAAAGGTTATAAACTTTGGAACCTTGAAACCAAGAAGATTGTTTACAGTCGATATGTTGTGTTCAGAGAGGTAAAATGTGTGTCCAAAAAGGAACTCCTACCAACGCAAGATGAACCTGAGAAAATAGAGCTTGAGTTGGATGATGCAAAATCTGAATCATTTGAAGAAGAGGAAGCAGAAGAAGAAGAAGAAGAACCTCATACCCCAGTATTGAGGAGATCAGTGAGAGATAAAAGGAAACCAAAAAGGTATAGTCCACTCGATTTCCATACAAATTTTTCTTTATCTATTACTGATGATGATCCCAGAACTGTCAGGGAAGCAGTGGATTCAGAGGATAGTAAACTCTAGAAGAAGGCCATGGTTGAAGAAATGGATTCCTTGGAAAATAATGAGGCATGGGATATAGTTGAGTTGCTAGCTGGAAGAAAATGTGTTGGTAGAAAATGGTTGTTTAAGAAGAATTTTAATGCACAAGGTAAAGTGAAGAATTTATGTGTCGTGCTATTTATTACCTCCATTGGTTATTCAAAATAGTCACAAGAGATCCTCTAGTTTTAAATATTGGAGATATTTTTATTGAGTAAGGATGGTCGATCACAACAATAGTTGACATTGCTTTCTCTGTTTCTTCAAACCTATGGGACACTCAAAGGAGAAGTGAACACCGCATTGCAAAAATTTTGGTATCCATATCTCATTTCAATAATAAAATGACCAGATAGATTGATAATCAATGTTCTAGGTAGGTAGAAATTTCAAAGAAAATGGTTCATTAGAGAAGGTAAATAGAGAAAATAGAAGTGAATCATAACATGTTTATGAATTTATATTGCGTCTTAATGCATATACAACCTCGAGATGGAATATCAACAATTAAGATCTCTAATTTTTCCTTAGAATTCCCAATCATCCTCAATGAACCAAATTTTTGTATTTTCCTGCCTCAAAAATTGGGAAGAAGAACATAGGGTTGATGATGTAGTTCAAATGTATGTCAAATAAAATACCTCATCTCATGGGGGAATATGATGAAGGAAGAAAATGGGATCCTAAAGATCTGTGAACTCGACAGGTTTGATCATCGGACCTTTGAGTCATCTATCCCACAAGTGGACTGAAATGTATTCCATGGCAACAATAATATATCAAACCACTTCCATATACATCCTAGATGAAGTCTCAGAGTGTTTAATTATCATTCTTTCCCCTTTTAAGTTCATAGGAACTTTGAACTGTTGAATTTTTGCAACTTCGGACAATCATTGTCCATAAGAAAATATAAAGAAACCATTATACAAGACATTGGAATGCACTAGAAATAAGCAAATGACAAGAAGACCAAGTCATCTCATTGCAACATGTGTAAAGGATACAAAAGAAATAAAATTAAGTTAAAGGAAAAAAATGACAAGTCGACCCAACCCTACCGGTAAAATAAGGTGACTTGATTAGCATAAATAAAGGCATCTTCGTTTCATTATTACACATTCAATCAACTCCTCTTCTAGTGTGCAAGTCTAGTAGCAGTTGTAGTACCAATTCCAATGAATTATTCAAAGAGAATCTTAGTAGTTTTTTTGGTGGTGCTCTATCTTTGTTTAGTGATGCACCATGCTTGAGGGTTCTTCCTCACACTGGGGAGAAAATGTATATGTTCTTGGATTCTAGTGATGTATTCATGAACTTGGTGTTAATTTTTCATAAGCTAGGTTAAGCATGAAGTTCATTCCATTTTTATCATTTCACTTAAACATAAACAATAATGTTGCAGAACCCAAGATCACAAGAATAAACACCATGCACAAGAACACAAGAAGTATCTTGGGAAACCCTTCTCAACAAGGGAACAAAACCCAGCCAAATCCTTTGCTATATTCTTCAAGAGAAATAACTTCACCACCAAGAAATACATAGCACAGAAGAGGGTGCTCAAAGCTTAGAACACTAGCACCCAAGAGAGGTGCACACTTTTCCCAAGTAAATGTACTTGCTGAAATTTCCAAACTCACATGAAGGATATGTTTCCACAATGGGGATTTTAACTTTACTTATACTAACCTAAACCTATCAACATAAGTGTCTATTGACTCAACAGGGCCGACCTCTCTAAGTCACATTATAATTATAATTATAATTATTATATTATAATTAATATTAACTAGATTAATTATATTTTACATTTATTATTAATCATATTAAAGTGGGGCCGACCTGTACCCTTTACATTACAATTAGGGTTACAGAAAGGTCTGACTCTTGAACAACATATACAAAGGGATTTGGTACACCCACTAGTGCTCATCCACTAAGGGCACATCCATAGGGATGTCATATCTCTGGCTCACTGCATTACACAAAAGAACGAGATCTTCACACGTTCACCTGTGCTTGTCCACAAGCATGTCCACTCTACAGATCTTCTTTCCCACTGCCAAAGGTTTTCCTGGTTGAGGGTTTCCGGTATAAAATCTTTGTGTACTCTGTGTATGATACATTGATTAATTTTTGTTTTTCTTAAGAATCTATATGCATTGCTTTACTTCACAGGTTTAAAACTTACAACTTTATAGCTTCCTTTGAAATAGAACATATATTTCCTACACCTGTTGGAAAGTTGATTATAATTAATGACAAAAGATTTGATGGGTGCATTCGAAGAAGTTTACAATAATCCCTAGAGGTATGGTCATGAACCTTGAATTTGTTTGAGGAATAAACACATAAAGGGCAGTGTAAATGTAGGTAACACACGCATAAATGGATAGTCCTTCTCATCCCTTTTCAAAGGGTAGGTGGTAAATCATGTAGTTCCTCACGATTGACGAGTGTGGAGGTCATGAAGTTGGAAGCCCCAAAGAATGGTTAAGAAGCCCCTAAACATTTACGGATCACTAATTAAAGGGTAAATTGGTTATATTAAGAAATTAGAGTTTGGCCCTTAAGTTAAGGATATAAGTCACTTGGAAAAGTATAAATACACTTCAAGAAGTCTCTCATTCTTACATATACAAATTTATTCAATATCTTCTATGTGAGAAAACTTGATCTATTTGGTGAATATGAGGTAGTGAGTTTGAGGCAGCAGAGGAAGTGTGAAGGATAATTTTTTCGATTGTAGAGGAGAGCGAGGGATTTTTAGAATCCCTAGTTTGGCTAACCCCTGCAGGTTAGACTGCTGGCATCCTGCGAGGCACCCTTGTGAGTTTCTTAGTGCCTGTCACATGAGGCCCCGCTTGACACTCATCTTGGTCCTGGGAGGCTAAGACAGATCTAGGGGAGGATTATAGTACCATGTTTTTGAGTATGAAGAAAGTACGTAGGTATATAACACAGTGCAACAAATCAACTATAGGTGAAAATGTTTCAGTACATGGTCGATGCATGATATGGTATAGATTTTGGTACATGGTTGATTTACATGGTATGGTATAGGTTCTGGTACATGTTTGATGATTTATGTACATGGTTGATCATTGATGTACATGTTTGATGTTTGATGTACATGGTTGATGGTTTATGTACATGGTTTGGTGATTTCTTTGGTATCCTTGTGAGTGGATCTAGTTATAGTTTGTTGATGATAGTATATCAGTGATGGTGATAGTGGATGTGACAATGACAGTGTAGTGATAGATTGGATGACTTTTTTATCTTCAGTGACACATTGATATGACAATGGTAGTCATAGGTTGATGTGATAATGGAAGTGACATGTTGGTTGATGTATTGGTGACAATGGTAGTGGCAAGTTGAGTCTACACTTACGTTTTCCTATAATAATGGGTATCAATATTAATTGAATATGATCCCATTTAAATATTTCTATGGTAGAAAACATAATGCCTCAACGAGTTGGGACAACCCAGCAGATAGAGTAGTAATTGGGCCAAAATTTCTGAAGGATATTGAAGACTACATGTTTAAAATTAAGCATAATTTGAAGGTAGCACAATATGGATAGAATATTTACACATATAAGAATAGGATAGCTAGAGAATTTAAAGTGGGAGAGAATGTTGTTTTGAAAGTGAATCTCAAGAAGAGCTCATTAAAGTTGGGCAGTTGTACAAATCTACTTGTTAGATTCTATGGTCTATTTGAGATATTGGAGAGAATAGAGACAATTTCATACATGCTTCCATGAATGTGCATAATGTATTTCATGTCTCTTTATTGAAAACTTATATACATGATATTAACCATGTTATTGATTGGAATTTGATTCAAGTGGAGAAAGAAGGAGACTTTTAGGTCTAGCCGATACACATATTGGACAAAAAGGTCAAAATACTCTAGAATAGAGTCATGCAACTGGTAAAATTTTAGGTCTAGCCGATACACATATTGGACAAAAAGGTCAAAATACTCTAGAATAGAGTCATGCAACTGGTAAAATTTTAGTGGAACTGCTATTCTCCCGAAGATGCTACTTGGGAGCATGAACATGCCATGTGGGAAGACTACCCAGAACGTTTTGAAGAATTTTGAAATCTTAATTTTTGTTTTGTATATGCACTAATGACAGTGCCAAAATAAGGGAGAGGGGAATGTAATACCCCAATTTTGAGTCTACATATTAATAATGTATTTTTTTTATTTGATGAAAGGCCAAAGTTCCTAAACAATTAAAATAGGTCAAACTTCCTAGGAAATGTAATACTTTGAACATTGAAAATAATAAAATACATCCTTGGTTACAAGACAGGAAAGAAACAAGTTATAGAGGGCTATGACTCCATGAGAGAGGGGGTTAAAGAATACAAGTATTTTATTTATATTTTGTTTACCCATTTTGTTTTAAATTAGAATATTGGTTACATGAGCTTCTGGGGGGGGAGGCCATTTGGTTCTTGATTTCATGTAATTATATAAACACCTCTTATGGGTTGTTTGGGGGTTTTCTCTTCATTCTGGTTCTTTATTCATTTATACTCATGCATGATTCCTCATACATTATTGTTCTTGGTTCGGGCATGGCGACAAATTACTGAGGAAATTAAACATTTTTTGTTGGATTCATTAATTACTCATGTATTCCAACCATGAATTGGTTCCTACATGCCTAATATGCATTGGAATGTGCTAATCCTAAGAGTCCCAGTATGGATATTCTTGACCACATGAACTGGATCCCTAGAAAGAAGTGAAAATATTGAGGGACTGCATGGTAGTGATGTGGGTTCACTATCTTTGGGTTGTGCAGGATGGAGAGAAGATATATAGTGTACTTTGGATTTTTGTGTGTTGAGAAACCTGTGACAATTGTGAATCCTGAGAGTCCCATCATGGGGATTCTTGACCAGATGCACTGGAGCCCTAGAAAGAAGAAGAAATATTAAGGGACTACATTGAAGTGAAGCGGGTTCACTATATTTGGGTAGTGCAGGATGGGAAGAAGAGAACGAGTATACTTTGGATTTTTGTGTGTTGAGAAACCTATGATATTTGAGTGATAATTGGTTTGGGACTCTGAGTGTTGCTATATAACCTATCCTTATTGATTCATAGCCCAAGCTCAGGGGTGACCTATTGTTGAGACTTGGAACAATAATTTTTAAGGTTCGGTTGAACGTTCTCTGTCTACATCCAGTTGGTGAAAGTATTTGATTAAGATAAGTACTCGCTTTCATGGATTCATTTTCCTGTATATTTATTTCCATTGTGTATTAATTATTATCTCTGAGATTTGTATTTATAATGTTCTTTCTTGTTCTTCATTTCTATGCATGAAATGCTTAAGAATTTATTTAAAGTTTACCATGAATCTTTATTATTTCATGTGTTGTTATGGTCTTTATTTTATTCTTCTTTATTAATTTGAAATCATTTCTTCAAGTGCATTTTGAATTAGCATGGAAATATTTTGGGTGGCTTGGTACATTACATATCTTTTATATGATTTATTCTCTTTATAGTATTTATTTATATGGGTTAATCATCTTCATCATCGTCATCATTTTCGTGATGATAATCAACATTGTCATTCTCCACCTTATCATCATCATCATAATCATCATAATCAACAACAAAAACACTATCATGATTGGCGTTGTGGTGTCATCATTGTGATCGTCGTCATTGTCATCGTGATCATCATCCTCATCATCATTTTCATGACCATAATCAACATTGTCATCATTATCGTCATTTTCATCAACATCGTCATTGTGGTCATTGTCATTGAAATCATCATTATCATCATTATCATCATCATTTTCATCATCATATTCATCATCATAATCATTTTCATAGTCATCATGATTATCATTGTCATCATCATCACCATTTCCATTGTCATGATCATCGTCATATCGTCATCATTCTCAGTGTCATGATCATTTCCATCATCATTGTCACCACCGATAATCAACATTGTCAGCATCCTACTCCTCATAGTCATCGTCATCATTGTCATTTTCATCGCAATCGTCATCATTGTCATTGTCATCTTCATTGTCATCATCATCGTCTTCGTTGTCATCATTGTCATCACCATAATTAACATTATTGTTGTCGTTGTCATCGTCATTATCTTCTTCATCATCATAGTGTCTTCGTCATGGTCATGATCATTGTCATCGTCATCATTATTGGTGTCCTCATTCTCATCATATTAATCATCATCATTATTGTCATCCTCATTCTCATCATTATTGTCATATTCATCATCACCGTTGTCATTGTCATTCTCAACATCATTGGTATTTCCATTTAATGATCATCATCATATCATCATCATTGGAATCCTCATTATCATTGTCACCACCATAATCAACATTATTAGTGTCATATTGATCCTCATTATCATCGTCATCATCATCATTTTCATTGTCATTTTAGTCATCATCATTTTCATATTCATTGTCATTGTCATTTTCATCGTCATCATCGTCATCATCATCATCGTCATCATAATTTTCATCATCATAATTAAAATTTTCATCTTCATCGCCATCACCATCTTCATCATCGTCATTATCATCATCATCATCGTCATTGTCATCATCATCCTCATTGCCATTTTCATGATCATCATCACATCGTCGTCATTGTCCTCACCACCTATAATCAACATTGTCCTCACCACCTATAATCAACATTGTCGGCGTCCTACTCCGCCTCATCATCATCATCAATATTGTCATTGTCATTGTAGTCATCATCGTTGTCATTGTCATCATCATTGTTTTAATTGTCATCACCATAATCAACATTGTCGTTGTTTAATCTAAAAACCTAATTTGGTTCTTTAATTTGAAAGTGTGATGGTGGAGAGGGTCTATAATAGATCCACTACTCAAAGAAAATTATAATTATAAAGGTTTGTTTTTTTTAATTCAATAAATCTAAATTGATCTCAATAAAAATATCATGATTATCATTGATAATTAAATATATTTACTAGAATTAAAATAACCTACTCTATCTACCACATTAAAAAAAGGTGAAATCACCATTTTCGTTTAGAATACGCCAAGAAAATAGAAAATACTTACTGCGAAGTTGATCATCAATGTCGATAAATTGTAGAATTATGGGAGGTTGATGATCAATTTCGTTGAATTATCATCATTGTCTTAGCCTTCTGAGGGAAGTTCCAATTTCCAGATCAAGCAACTCAGGTTCCTACATGCCTAATATGCATTGGCATGTATTAATCCTAAGAGTCCCAGTATGGATATTCTCGACCATATGCATTGGAGCCCTAGAAAGAAGTGGAAATATTGAGGGACTGCATGGTAGTGAAGTGAGTTCATTATCTTTGGGTGGTGCAGCATGGAGAGAATATATCTAGTGTACTTTGGATTTTTGTGTGTCGAGAAACCAGTGAGAGTTGTGAATCCTGAGAGTCCCAGCATGGAGATTCTTGACCAAATGCACTGGAGCCCTAGAAAGAAGTAGAAATCTTGAGGGACTACATGGAAGTGAAGTGGATTCGCTACCTTTGGGTGGTGCAGGATGGAAAGAAGAGATCAAATGTAATTTTTATTTTTATGTGTTGAGAAACCTATGAGAGTTGAGTGTTGATTGGTTTGGGAATATGAGTATTTCTCTAGAACCCAGCCTTATTGATTCATATCCCAAGCTCAGGGGTGACCTACTGTTGAGACTTGGAACAAGAATTTTTAAGGTTTGGTTGAATGTTCTTGGTCTGCATCTAGTTGGTGAAATTATTTGATTAAGATAAGAAATATTTTTCATGGATTCATTTTCCTATATATTTATTTCCATTGTGTATTAATTATTATCTCGCGGGTTTGTATTCATAATGTTCCTTATTTTTCTTCATTTCTATGCATGAAACGTTTAAGAATTTTTTTATAGTTTATCATGAATATTTATTATTACGTGTGTTGTTATGGTATTTATTTCATCCTTCTTTATTAATTTGAAATCATTTCTTCAAGTGCATTTTGAATTAGGATGGAAATATTTTGGGTGGCTCGGTACATTACATATATTTTATATGATTTATTCTCTTTAAAGTATTTATTTATATGGGTTAATCATCTTCATCGTCGTCATAATTTTGATGATGATAATCAACATTCTCATTCTCCACCTCATCATAATCATAATCATTAACACTATCATGATTGTCGTTGTGGTGTCATCATCGTCATCATCATCATTGTCATCGTGATTGTCGTCTTCATCATCATTTTCGTGACCATAATCAACATTGTCGTCATTATAATTATTGTCATCCTCATCATCATTGTGTTCGTCATCATCAACACCATCATTATCATCATTGTCATCATCATCGTCATCATCATAATCATTTTCACAGTCATCATCATAATAATTTTCACAGTCATCATCATTACCATTTTGATCATCATCATCATTGTAATTATCATGATCATCATCATATCATCATCATCCTCATCGTCATGATCATTTCCATCATCATCATCCCCATCATCATTGTCACCAGCGATAATCAACACTGTCAGCATCCTTCTTCTCATCATCATGATCATCATTGTCATTGTCATTGAAATCGTCATCATTGTCATCTCAATCGTCATCATTGTCATTTTCATCATCATCATCATCATCATCATCATCGTCGTCATCGTCGTCGTCGTCGTCGTCATCGTCTACGTCTTTATTGTCATCACAATAATTAACATTAATTTTGTCATTGACATCGTCATTATCTTCTTAATCAACATAGTGTCGTCATCATGGTCATGGTCATCATCATCATTATTGGCGTCCTCATTCTCATCATCTTCGTCATCCTCATTCTCATCATCTTCGTTGTCATATTCATCATCATCATTGTCATTGTCATTCTCATTATCATCGTCATTGTCATTTAATTATCATCATCATATCGTCATCATTGTCATCCTCATTATCATTGTCACCACCATAATCAACATTATTAGTGTCATATTGATCCTCATTATCATCATCATCGTCAACATTTTCATTGTCATTGCAGTAGTCATATTTTTTCTATTCATTATCATTGTCATCTTCATCATCACCATCATCACCATCATCATCGTCGTCATCATTTTCATCACCATAATTAAATTTTTCGTCATCGTTGACATCACCATCATCATCATCATCGCCATTATCATCGTTGTCATCGTCATTGTCATCATCATCCTCATTGTCATTTTCATGATCATCATCACATTGTGATCATTATCATCATAGTTGTCCTCACCACTAGTAATCAACATTGTCAGTGTCCTACTACTCCTCCTTCTCATCATCATCAATATTGTCATTGTCATCGTAGTCATTGTCATCGTCATTGTTTTCATTGTCATCACCATAATCAACATTGTCATTGTTTAATCTAAAAACCTTATTTGGTTGTTTAATCTACAAGTGTGATGATGGAGAGGATCTATAATAAATCCACTACTCAGAAACATTAATAAATAAAATAAAATAAAATAAAATAAATAAAACAACATAAAGCCAACATAAATAAAATAACATTACTAATATAATATGCCCCAACTAAGGGGTAATGAGCCAATATTAGGGCTTAACATGCCCCTCCCCTTGAGACAAGTGTTGTCTGCAACGCTTGAGTAACTCTGGATGCTTCTATATAAAAGACTCATCTTCCCAAGTGGAATCTTCAGC
>SNQJ01S0033347.1:19469-67703 GCA_010110895.2 Picea sitchensis | reverse complement strand
GAGTTGTGAGCAGATATATGAACAATCCAGGTAAAGAACATTGGGAGGAGGTAAAGTGGATTCTCAGATACTTGAGAGGGACTGCTAATCATGCATTATGTTTTGGAGGTTCAGAAATTGTTCTACAAGGATATGTTGATTCATATATGGCAGGTGATAAAGATAGCAGGAGGAGTACCACAGGGTATGTGTTTACTATAGGTGGAACAACAGTAAGTTGGATTTCGAAATTGCAAAAGGTTGTTGCACTTTCAACAATAGAGGCAGAGTATGTTGTTGCTACAGAGGCTAGTAAAGAGATGATTTGGTTACAGAGGTTTATGGAGGAATTGGGAAAGAAGAAAGACAATAGTAGGTTGTACTGTGACAGTGAGAGTGACATTCATCTTGCAAATAACTTAGCCTTACATTCGAACACTAAGCATATACAGTTGAGGTACCACTTCATACAATCTGCCTTGAAAGATAGACATTTGAAGTTGGAAAAGATACACACTAGCCAGAATCCTGCAGACATGTTAAAAAAGGGAGTAACCAAGGAGAAATTGAGTTCCTGCTCAGTTTCAGTTGGTCTTCAAGAATGAAGATTAAGATGATAAATTTTCTAGGTCCAAGAAGGTTCAGAGTCCAGCATATACAACAGCGATGGAGTTGTTGAGATCAGTTTCCAAGTGGGAGATTGTTGGTTGTGGAGCCTGATTATCTTCCTGATTCATAGGTCTTTTACTTTCAGCCGTGTTTATACCCCATGAAGTATTTACACCCAAAAAGTATGTCTGGGGGGCTATCCCCCTGGCTGGGGGGTCTGTGGGCAAGCGGGGGTTCAGGGGCAAAGCCCCCAAAGGAAAAATTGCCTTGTAAATGTATATTGTAATTTCATTGTAAATTTGGACCATTCATTATAAGGTCGCAGATCTAACGATAGAGATTATGTTAGGGTTTTTTTCCCTAGAAGTCAACCCTCTTTTATGAGGGAAATGTATTGCGGCTATGGTTGATGGTGAATATTGTATTCTGAGATAGGAGATTGTGAGAGAAAGAAGAGGAAGTTACAACAGGTTTGTTGTAGGTTGTAACCCTTCATATACTGGATAATAATAAAGGAAGGACCTGGAAATTTCTCTAGTGGACATAGCCCACACTCGGTGAACCACGTAAATCTATGTCTCTATTGTATTGTGTATCTTCTGTGTTTTGTTTCCACATTTGTTTTATTTTATTGCTCCACGGTCCTGTTTTTCTAACACCATCATCATCATTTTCATCACCATAATTAAATTTTTCGTCATCGTCGACATCACCATCGTCATCATCGTCACCATTATCATCGTTGTCATCGTCATTGTCGTCATCATCCTCATTGTTATTTTCATGATCATCATCACATTGTGATCATTATCATCATAGTTGTCCTCACCACCAGTAATCAACATTGTCGGTGTCCTACTACTCCTCCTCATCATCATCAATATTGTCATTGTCATCGTAGTCATCATCGGTGTCATTGTCATCGTCAATATTTTCATTGTCATCACCATAATCAACATTGTCATTTTTTAATCTAAAAACCTAATTTGGTTGTTTAATCTACAAGTGTGATGGTGGAGAGGGTCTATAATAAATCCACTACTCAAAGAAACTCATAATTATAATTTCTTTTTACTAATTAAATATATTTACTAGAATTAAAATAACCTACTCTATTTACCACATAAAAAAAGGTGAAATCACCATTTTCTATTTACCACATAAAAAAAAGGTGAAATCGTCATATTAGACTACGTTTAGACTAAGCCAAGAAAATACAAAATACTTACTGTGAAGTTGATCATCAATGTCGATAAATTTACGTGGAAATTTTATCATCAATACACAATACAATAGAGACATTTGATGATCAATTTCATTGAATTCTCATCGTTGTCTTAGCTTTTCGAGGGTAGGTCCAATTTCCAGATCAAGCAACTTCAGTTCCTTCTCTACAAACTCTTTCAATGATTCCTCCTTAGCAGCGAGAGCCTCATTATCTTCTACCTCATTCTCCATCAAACTACACCTGTTGCATATTTCAGAGGGTCATCCACCAGGATAATAACAAGTACAAAACTGACCACCCGTGTTGGGCGAAATTGTTTGTCAGAAAACGTAACACACATTACGTTTCCAAACCTACATCTCACTTTATTGCATCCATCTATCTTGACTAAGCTCACCTGGAAAATGGTGCATTCTCTTGTCATGGATTTTGCCATCCTTTATTAAAGTGATAAAGTAAAAGTGAGTGGCATATGACATAAGTTTTTGTTAACATAAGTCTTCATTTTGATTAATGGTGAAATAAAATATTTAGATTGTATGTATGTACATTGTGCTTAAAAGGAGTGGCCACTTTTTCAAATTCGTTTACTTCTATTTAATGATTAAAATACTAAAAAGAGAGTGGTCTCTTTTTAACACATTTATTTTTGCGTAGGTCTCTTTTATGCCTATGGTAACACAAAAGTTATCATTATTATATCAACATTCTTCATGTAATAATGAGTGGAACTATGAAGACCAATCATCTAGTTAGCTGCAACACATATCATTACCGTGTAAGCATCAAATTGTTTACCAAAACATCCAATCATCAAATGGGGTTGTCCTCATCAACAATGAACACCAAGGAGAATGTGATCACCATAAAAGAAAACAAGAACACCACCAAGTTCATTAACCTCATGATCCATGAAAAAGGATTATCATGATCCATGAAGAAGGACCATTAGGCTCAACCATCCTCAAGCCAAGAAGTTTTTCCTACAAGTTACGCTTAAAATATGAGTTCCCTGCAACATGTCGTAACCTTAAAATATGAGTTCCATGAAACATGTCTGATCTGGGATCTTTTCATCGAGTGACTTATAAATAATTTCATTAAATGAGCATAAATTAAAGTACATCATTAAAGTAGGAAAATATCAATATTGAAGAGACATAAGCATCAAATTGAGAAACAAAAACTTGATAACGGAGTTCGTCCCTGGTGGATTATGTCTCTGGGTCTTTCTCTCAAATGGGTAGGCCTATTTATTTACTCAACAAAAGAATTTGGCAAAATACATAAGTATACCTCATTCTGAAATCAAGTTGCAGAAGTTTTGCTCAGATCATAAAACATACAACACCACTAGATTCGTGGCGTCGATCCAACTCTGGCACTCCCAGGCTAAGAGAAACTCTGTCTTGGTTTCTGTTCCCTGCAACCTGCAATAAATGCTCAAAAAAACATCTTGAAAACCATGTTGGTCTATACCCTCACACACCTCCTCTGCAACATGGGCAGATTCACCTTTTAAGAAAAAAGCGTGACCTTGTAATCAATGGAAGGTCGTTGGCCTTATGGTTATTGGAGCATGTATTAAGGCGTTAATAGAGGGGGAGGTCGCAGGGTCGAGCCCACGGGCCTCCCCTTTTTGGGTATTCATTATAACAATGTATATATTTGAAATGGTTGTTCCCATCAAGTTTAGCAATGTTCTAGATATGATGGTTGGTCGCTAGATTTGGCGGGGTCCCGCTATATTTGGCGAACCTGCCAAATATTTATATATATATATATATATATATATATATATATTGAAAATTTGTTCTTGGGTTGTCATTGGGATTTTTCCCACTGCCACGTGGCAACCCATGTTTGGGCCACGCGGTAGCTAACCATTGGGCCATGTCAAAAAATGTACAATCACCCTACCACGTCAATGTATGGTATGCCAACTCATCCTGCCATGTCACTGTACAAACTGCGACATGGTTGTATGGACTGACACATGGTGCAATTTTACTGGTCCATGAAATGACCCAGAAATGCCAAATATGAGTGACACATGGCAACCTCTGGTGCTGCCACGTCAACATGACACATGTCACCTCTTGCACATGCCATGTATGTTGTACATATGTTGGAATCATCTGTATTGATGCTAACGTCAGCACTACAAATGCTGACTCATCCCCCTGTTGACTGGGCTAGGTTGACAAAAAATTGACCGTGAATATCTTTCGATCTGTAACTCTGTTTGACGAGTCATTCGCATCATTGCAAATCTTGCGACGTGCTCTTTGCGATGATGTCATTTTCACTGAGTTTTGAGAACTTTGATTGTTTTCCCTTTCTGTGTCTATTGAGGCCATTCTTAGCTTCCTGAGTTGCTTCTGTGAGTTCTAAGTTTCCCTTAGTATTCTCTAGATCCTTTTTGAATCAGGCCTTCCCACTAAGATCTTTTTGAACCACCAAAATATTTCATCAATCAAAATATAAGTGAGGGAAGAGTTCCCTCAACTTGTCCTTCTCAATCCACTTTGCCTTGCTTGGATGTGTGCCCTTTAAGCCTACTCGAAGATAATTAACATCACCCCTGCGTGAAGTCTTCATCCTTCTTTCCAAGATGATATATTCCTTTAACTCATCCAAGTACTCAGGAGAAAATTCATCACCTAAAGGTATTGAAACTTACTCATCCTGATCCATGATCATGGGAAGCTCAAAAAGTTTCAAGTTCTCTACATTTACAACTAAGTAAATCTGCATATAAGGTGGAAGATCCTAACAAAAAGCATTGGTACCAATTTTCTCCAAAATAGTGAAGGGTCCATAACGAATGGGCTTGATTTTCTTTCCTTCACCCTTCAATCTCTCCTTGCTAATGTGAATCCATACCCAGTCTCCAACCTGGAACTGATGATAAACCATGTGTTTGTCATGCCAAGTTTTATAATGTGCTTGAATTTTCTCCAATTGTTCCCTGACTACTTGGTGTACTAGTTGGATCCTATGGATGAACTTGTGGGCTCTATCTTCATTTATTTATTCATTTGAATCGAAATCTTTCCCATACATCAAGTCCAAAGGAACCTTAGGTAGGTACCCAAAACATGTCTCAAAAGGCGAACACTGAGTAGAGGAGTGTAAGGCTTGGTTGTAAGCATGTTGTACATAGGGTATTTGTTCATCCCATAACTTAGGATGCTTGTTCCAGTAGCCTCGAAACAAAAGTACCACTGTTCGGTTTACAACCTCTGTCTATCCATCGGTATGTGGATGGAAAGCAATGCTCTTCTTCAATTTGGTGTCCATCATTCTCCAAAAGCATGTACAAAAATCCCCAAGGAATCAAGTATCTTGATCTGAGATAATGGATGTGAGTAACCTAAAGTGAACCCAAACATACTAAAAGAAGAGATTAGTAGTTTGCTCAGTCGTGATATTCTTTTTGCATGGAATTAAGATACACATTTTGTTGAACCTATCCACTACAACATACAAATAGCCATGACCCCATTTTGACATTGGTAAACCCCCTATAAAATCCATGGAGATACTTTCCCATGGATGGGATGGAACATGTAGTGGTGAGTATAGCCCTGGTTTTCTATTAGTGGGATTACAAGTAGAACACATCATACACCCCTTTACATATTTAGTTACAATTGATTTCATTTGAGGGCAGTAACAAAACCTCTGCAAATAAGACATAGCTTTTCCTACCCCAAAATGCCCAGACACAATAGAAGTGTGAGCTTCTTGTATTACATGGACTCGTTCACTTGTAGGAATACATAGCTTTCCAAGATGGTAGAGTATTTTTCCTAGCAGACAATAGTTCTCTACCTATGCACCATGGGTTAGCTTCTCATATACTTCTTTAAAATCTTCATCGATGGCATATTGTTCCACATAGCTATCATGATATAAAGAAGTATTCTTCGAAATAATAGAAGTAGCAATAGGAGGTCTAGAAAGCATATCATCTACCTTGTTACTTGTACCCTTTTTGTACTTGATTACCAAATGAAATTGTTGTAGGAAACCCATCCATTTGTAGTGTAAAGATTGTTGAAGTTTGGTTTGTTCTTGGAGATACTGCAAGGGTTGTTGATCTGTATGTATGATTGTTTCCTTCCCTAACAAGTAGTGCTTCCATTTCTTTATGCTTTGAACTAATGCATACAACTCTTTATCATATGTAGGATAGTTAACAAAATGTTGGTTAAAATTTTCAGAGTGCTAACATATAGGCTTACGATATTGCATCAATACTACACCCATGGCATATCCACTAGCATCTGTCTTGATATCAAAGTGTTGTTGAAGATTCAACAGTGTTAATGCTAGTGTGGTAAATGCTAGTGTGGTACTGATTTTTTCCTTCAAAGTGTCGAAATATTTTTGTTGCTTTCCTCCCCACTGAAAAGTGTTCTTCACACTGGTTAAGGCATGCAAAAGAGCTACTATGAAGGAGAAGTTTGAAATGAACCTCCTCCAACACTGAACTGCACCTAAGAAGCTTTGTATCTCGATTACACTTTTGGGTTTAAGGCAATTTACAATTACATCAATCTTGGAAGGATCAATTTTTAATTGTACTCCTCCTACAATATGACCTAAGTACACAAGTTAAGTCTTACCAAATTCACATTTGGACAGTTTTACATACAAATTTTCCCTTTGCAAAGTATCCAATACTTGTTTTACATGCCTCACATGTTCATCCCAAGTTCGTTTAAAAATAATAATGTTGTCTAAATATACAAGCATAAAATCATCTAGAAAAGGCCCGAATACATCATTCATCACACGCATGAAGGTTTTCGGAGCATTACAAAGAATAAATGGCATAACTAACCACTCAAACAATCCTTGTTTTTTTTTAAAGGCAGTCTTCCATGTATCTTGTACTTGTTTCTTGATCACTTTCATCTCTACAACTGACATCCTATACATGCCCACATTAGGAAGAGGAGAATCCTATTGAAGATGTATCTCATGTTGGATTTCCCTCTTAGGAGGTAATCCATCTGGTTCCTGGAAAATATCGCCACACTTAGAAACAATATCAATTGATTATTTCTTATGAGAAGAATCACATCCTTGGAAAGTGTTGGATGTTCCAACATCTTTCTCCCTTATGACCATGAGTACGTATCTCTTATTAATGTTTATGAGTCTCTTCATTTGTCCTGCACTAACAAGTTTTGTGTTTACCCTCATGTTGTGATCTCTAACAATATATTCCACTTCCCCCTTAGTAAGGTGGTATCTATTATCATGATTAAAGAAGACTTATTTTCTATCATCAAGATAAGGACTCCCCAACACTATGCCACATATATCAAGTTATACAACATCCAAATCCACTTCATCAATCAACTTTGAAGCAATAGCAAGTCTGACCCTACATTGTTTGTTGACATTAAGTTTTGTTTTATCACATACCCAACCAAGAGGATAAGGCTTTGGATGTGGTTTCATTTCAAGACCCGTATTTTTGACAAGTGCTTCAGATATTAAGTTTACTTGGGAACCTGGATTAAATAATATATCTATCTTAGTGTGTTTAGATACGACTCTTATGTGAAATAATCCATTCCTCTTTCATTCATCATCATGAGATTCATTATTGGAATTTGAACTAGCATGAAGGGAATATTTACCTTGTACTCCAACCGCTGTGATCTTTCCTTTGTCTCCTGAATCGTAACCAAGATCTTGTTGCACTGTAGCAATAGTTTTTGTCTTCTCCTTTCCATTGAACATTTCCGGTCTCTTCTCTGGATGTAGTTTTCAATAGTGTTCATCATCGTGACCGCTTTTCTTGCAATGAGGGCAAGATGGCTTTCCTCCTTCTCTCGTCACTGTGGAGGTCTCCTTGTCCTTTCTATTAAATTTCTTAAATGGCTTATGTAGGAGATTGGAAGGTTTATTTGTGGGAACTTCTTGAACATGCTTTCCCATGTTCTCAACGTGAGTGGCTTGCACACAAACTTCATTAAAATATGACTATTATAACTATGAAGTGCGCCAATATACTTCATTAAAGTTTCATAAGAATCCAAAGGATTGTTTAATGCAAGATATTTCTTCCTAAATTATTCTAACAAACTTTGTACAATTTGACCTTTACTTTGTATTAAAGTTTTCCATTCCATCATTTCTTTATGTAAATAACCCAATGGATAAAATTGTTTCCTTATCGCTAATTTAAATTTCGATAGTGAGCAAAGAAGATTACCACACTTACTTTTGTCCTAAAGTTTTCTCTCCCACCATATGAGAGAGGTGCCTTCCAACTGAAGAGAAGCCAGTTGCACTTTAACTTACTCTTCATCAATATGTTGAACATGGAAATATATTTCAACCTGTCGGATCCAATTATCTAGCTTTTCAAGATTAACATCTCCATTAAACATAGGTAAATAAAATTTTACATCAATCCTTAATAATGGTTTCTTAAAAGAGGCTTTATGGATAGAATGATGAGAATGCTCAAAGGAAGAAGAAATAGAACTTGATGGTGAAGATGGAGGCTCAGGAGGGTATCCTCCAGCCCCTTGATTTACCGAAGCACCATCGTCAGCATGTTCTTACTTTTTCTTCCCTTTATTCTTCATCCTCTTCTCATAGTCTCCATGCATTCGTTCGACCATTTCTGACATGCGATAAAATACCATATGGGAATTTTTCTCCTGTTCATCACGCTTGTCCTCTTCTGCCATTTTCTTCCTTCGGGATGCATGACCAACTTGGGGATTGAAAGTCTTAAGAGTTCCTTCACCTTGCTTATGCTTGGCCATAGTAAGCATTCACACTCAACAATTCAAGTCAAATATGACTTCTTTGATACCAACATGATCCGAGATCTTTTCATCGAGTAACTTATAAATAATTGCATTAAATGAGCATAAATTAAAGTACACCATTAAAGAAGGAAAAGCTCAATAATGAAGAGACATAAGCATCAAATTTGAACACAAAAACTTGATAACGGATTTCATCCCTAGTAGACTACATCTCCAAGTCCTTCTCTCAGATGGGTAGGCCTTTTTATTTACTCAGCAAAAGAATTTGGAAAAATATTTTCTCAGATCAGAAAACAAACAACACCACTGGATTTGTGGCATCGAATTACCCAAAAATTATTGTCTCCATGCTTCGATCTGACTCTGGCACTCCCAGGCCCAAGAGAAACTTTGTCTCGGTTTTTGTGCCCTACAACTTGCAATAAACACGGATAAAAACATATTGAAAACCATGTCAGTCTGTACCCTCGTACGCCTCCTCTCCAACCTAGGATGATTCACCTTTTAAGAAAAAAGCGTGGCCTTGTAATCAACGGAAGTTCGTTAGCCTTATGGTTATCAGAGCATGTATTAAGGCATTAATAGATGGGTAGGTCAGGAGGTCAAGCCTGCAGGCCTCCCATTTTTGGGTATTCGTTGTAACAATGTATATATTTGAAATGGTTGTTCCCACTAAGTTTAGAAGTGTTCTAGATATGATGGTTGGTCTCTAGATTTGGCGAGGTCCTGTCGGATTTGGTAGACCAGCCAAATCTTTTAATATATATATTTTTTTTTTGAAAATTCGTACTCGGGTTGCCATTGGGTTTTTTCCCACTACCAAGTGGCATCCCATGACTGGGCCACATGGTAGCCAACCATTGGGCCACATCAACCATTGTACAATCACCTTGCCACATCATCCTATGGTCTGCCAACTCATCCTGCCACGTCATTGTATGGACTGCCACATGGCGTAATTTTATCGATCCACGAAATGACCCAAAAATGCCAAATATGAGTGACACATGGCAGTCTCTGGTGATGCCACCTCACCATGATGATGTGATGTTGATGTCAGCATGACACATGTCACCTCTTGCACATTCCATGTATGTTGTATGGATTTTGATGTCATATGTACTGATGTTGATGTCGGCAGTACGGATGCTAACTCATCCCCCTATTGACTAGGCTAGGTTGACCAAACATTGACCGTGAATATATTTCGATCCGTAACTATGTTTGATGATTCATTTACGCCACTGAAAATCTTGTGACGTGCTCTTCGTGATGATTTCATTTTAACTGATTTTTTAGAACTTTAAATGTTTTCCCTTTCTCTATCTGTTGAGGCCATTCTGAGCTACCTAAGTTGCTTCTGTGAGTTCTGAGATGTCCTTAGTCTTCTCTGGATCCTCTTTGGATCAATTTCCTTCCTATGCATGGCTATGTGCTAGAATATCTCCACTAATTAACTCTCACTCATAGTAATATGAAATTCACAAATTCATAAACAGGAAAATGAAGAATAATGATTACTAACCATTTATGTGTGAATTGACAGAATAAGAACATATCAACTATCTCAATGTCTCTAAGCTGAGAGGAAAACCTTATATACCTATTAAACATGATTAAATCAAAATGTTCTTGAGAATTAGATATTCTCAAGCCATTACAAAACACAATCTATATAATAGCAAAGAAATAAAAACATAGAGCAAGGTAAGACAGACCTGCTAAGACAAAAAGGTACTAAGGAAACCCTCCATAAATACTAAGCAATAAATAATAATGACTAATGGAAGACAAAAATATACGAAGGAAACCATCAATTTTAAGGATGCAAACAAATATTGTTGATAGATAGACCTGAACCAAGCCCACACATTCAAAGAACATGGATAGAATCAAATAACCAATTTCATGGATTTTGCACTTCCACATTATGGATAGCATTTTTTTTCACTACTAATTACTTAAATATTTTATTATAGGTAGACCTCCCACCACTAAGCTCCATAAAAAAAAATCATTTTTTGATTTCAAGAATGAATTTCTAGTTGTTGTTGGTTGTTCCCCATTCCTAGTCTCGTCACTAGGAAAAAGGTATTGGAAGGTTTATGTTTAACATCAAGTCATTAGGACTAGTTCGTATGGAGGGATTTAAGGAGTTTTGATTGGGAAGAAAAACTTGCAAAACAATTAAGAGACAAAACTTGTGAAAGAGACTTATATAATACACTATACTAGGATTAGACATTCAGACTACTTACCCTAGGAGGGATTCAAAGATATTAAATTAGGAGGGAAAATTTTTAAATAAACTTAAACTCAAATCAAAAACATTTTATAATTAAAAACATTAAATAAGGGTAATACATCTTATCTAATATTTCTTTTAAAATCCAACCTTCTATTCATTTAGTGTAAGAATATGATCAAGTGCTACATTTACAAGAACAAGTTAATTATCTTGAAAAATGAGTCTTCCCATTAGTAAAATTTTTTGTAAAATTCATTTTTTTTCTTTAATTTAATAAATAAAAATTGATCTCAATCACTCAAATCTAGAGTTTCAACATTGATCTCTATCACTAAAATTATGTAGACTTATTAACTCAAATCTAGACTTCTAACATTTTTTCACAAGATTTCAATTAGAAAATGGGCAGGAGATCAGTGCCTCACAGGAGAGGCAGGAGATCAGTGCCTCACAGGAGAGGCAAGCTACGCTTGGAGGCTTCCTAAGAAAAGCCAACCACCATGCATTTATTAATCAATGAAGAGTACATTATATAAAAGGTCATTTGGTTTAGACGGTTTTAACCAACCTCTAACAAATAGGATCAAAATCCTAAATAAACACCAAATCTAAACCTACGCAACTAATCTCCATTATTCTCCAACACTCCCCCTTAATGGAGAAATGGATTGTCTACAATACAAATGTCTAACATAAGTAACATGCCTAGTGATCTCTTAGACTCAGCTAGGCTTTGACTCTAAAAATTTCATCTTGACCTTTCTTATTGTCAAATAGTGATGAAGATGGAGCTTCTTACGTTTCTTGCTCTAGATCTTGAAGACTTCATTACTTGTTTTATTTTCCAGTTTAATCTTCATTATGTTCTCCTTCATTGTTTCTTGCTCTAGATCTTGAAGACTTCATTACTTGTTTTATTTTCCAGTTTAATCTTCATTATGTTCTCCTTCATTCTGGAACTGGAACTCGATTGCAACTTTACTGTCCTGGATTTTTCTTCAATATCTTTAAATTCTTCAAAATTTTTATTGATAGTTGGCCTTCATACTTGGCCACAATCATCTATGCCCTATTCAATGGAATGTTGCAACATTAACTCATAGTAAAATCTAATTTCTTCAGGACTCCAATGCATCGGAATTCCATGAAATTCTTCATATGTATCCATTGTTGCTTCCCATTCTATGTTGTCTTCATCATTTATTTATTCTCCATTTCTTTCATCTACTGCTACTGCAACTTTTGTGTAGGTTCCATCAAAACATGGTGTTTCAAGCCATTCTTCAAGAAAGAGTAATTCTTCTTCAAACTTTGTTGACACTTCATTTGATTTCTCTTCTTTTTGTTCAACTACTTGTACTTTTGTTGTTGCCACATTAATGCCGTTTTCATAGTGTTGACTCATCTTTGTCTTTTGTTTCTTCTTTTGCTACAATCTTCCTGGTTGTAGATTCATCCACCTATTCTGCAAAAAGGGTTACTTTTCCACTTAACAATTCTCAGTTTCTTCTCCTGTAACATTTGGAACCAGCATTCACTTAAAAAATTTCATCATCATATTTAACTAAATTTACCAAATATTCACAAAGGGGTTCATCAACAGTGACACAATCATCTCCGTCATCAATCTCAATTGAATTCACCAAATCACTAAATACTACATCATAGGGAATTTCCTTTCTATGACATGCTACCATTTTAAGTCACTATTTAAGTTACAAAGATTTCAACACTATCATCATTTTCAACATTAATTCCTTCATCAAATTCAGCTTTCTCACTCCACTTCATATTGTACTTTATTTCAATAATATTCCAAAATATTCCACTTCATATTGTACTTTATTTCAATAATATTCCAAAATATTTTTGGACTACTTATTTTACCAAACTCACCCAAAATACTAGACAAGATGTTTTCATCAAATGCTGACATAATAAGTTGTAATGCTATTTCACCTCTTCTCTTATCATAGAAATTGACACGACCTTCATGATGATAATGCAATAAATCTACTAGCCATAGTAATTTTTTCATTTGAGTTGCCCAAGGTTCATAATTTATACCTGAGAGGAATGGAAAATTTGAAATCAGTATTTTATATATTTCATCAAATTCTTCATGGTATTCATTGAAATCATTTCATCCTCCTTTAGCAACTCCATCATTGAGGTTTTGAAATTTTTCATCCTCATCATCTTGGGGCTTTGGTTTTCATGAAACATAACAGACTCCACTTCATTGTTGTCGGGGTTTTCAACACAAACAAAACCACCATCGTTGTTGTCATTCATACCAAAATCCATCTGTTGACTGCTATCAGAATTGGCATTTTCACCGTCATTGCGGATGTCTTCTTCGATCCTTTTAACCAAATCATCCTTCACACATTTAGTTGTTATGTTTCTCCTCTTGATTTCGTATTTCAATTCTGTAACCTTCCACTACTCCTCAGGGCGATTTCTCAAATCCGTCAACAGCATGACCATTTTCTCAAAACCCGTGTAAAGTAAACAAGACAAGTGGCAATCCCAACAAGTGTTCAAGATATTATTCACCTCAGATAAGAAAAGCAATATAGTCCAAAACTGATTATTTAAGTGCTCGAGGAAGGAGATACACAGTGTGTATGTTGCAGATCACGTGCACGTCATGACCATTTTCTCAAAACCCGTGTAAAGTAAACAAGGCAAGTGGCAATCCCAACAAGTGTTCAAGATATTATTCACCGCAGATAAGAAAAACAATATAGTCCAAAACTGATTATTTAAGTGCTCGAGGAAGGAGATACACAGTGTGTATGTTGCAGATCACGTGTACGTTCAAGGCTTTCCCTGCAAATGTCTTTCTTCCCCTTCTCTCGATATGTCTCCCCCTCGCGCTGTGTATCCCAAGTTACGAGTGCCTTTAAATGCACCACACCACATATTGCCATACAACCTTATGAGATTCTAGCGGTTACAATTCACAAACCCAAGATTTATGGGCCCTACACAAAGGCGAATTGATGCAACACACAGAGCAACTTTCGCATATGCTAACACTTAAAAATTATGCTCAATATGGTATTTTATCCCGCACTCGTTCACTACAATTCTTATATCAAAAAAAAAAGTAATGGTAGTCGGATCTGATACTTCTACGCCAATAAGTTTTGCAGATCGGATTAGCTACAAATTCAGATAATTCGGACAATTACAAATTTAATACTCCACAACCTTCAATTACAATCTGGACGATCTCTGGTGCTCGGGCAGGTGCACAATATAGGTAGGCGCACCCTCTCTATTGACTGACCAAGCGATATCCTCCACACAAGCGCACACTTAGACAGACTGATCTCCAATAGCAGCGATCAGATCTCCTCCACAAGGTTTCCTCTGGCTTTCTCACGCGGGCTCTCTCACACGGTGGTTTTCTCCTCCTTGATAGCAGTTGTATATCTGGACGCAACTCTAATCCATGCACTTCCACTCTCACAGGAAAACAATGGCTCTCTTGCAGCCCTTTCACACCTGAGAAGATGGACTCGCCTCTCCAGGGACAATTTCGTTTCCCACAGACTCTCACAGCGTGCAACTGCAACACTTCAACACAGGTGGCTACGGATTCTCCTCCTGCTCTGATACCAACTTAGAAAATGGGAAGGAGATCGATGCCTCACAAGTGAGGCAGGATACACTTGAGGCTGCCTAAGCAAAGCCAACCACGTGCATTTATTAATCAATGAAGAGTACATTATATAGAAGGTCATTCGGTTTAAGGAGTTGTAACCAATCTCTAAAAAATAGGATCAAACTCCTAAATAAACACCAAATCTAAACCTGTGCAAGTAATCTCCATTATTCTCCAACAAACCAAATTGATAAGAAAATATACCCTTAAAAAACATAAAAAAATCAGAAGTTTACACTAAGAAAAAAATAAAAATATAGGTAATCAAAATTAACAAAATACAAAATAAGTTCTATATAAATAATATTAAATAGGTATAATTAGTTTTACCAAAGTAAGAAAATGCTTATCATCTCTCAAGAATTCCTAAGAGTCATCTTGGATTTCCGCGAGGTTGATCATCGATTTCATTGAATTCTCATTGTAGTCTTAGGTTTTTGAGGGGAGGTCCAATTTCCAGATCAAGCAACTTAGGTTCCTTCTCTTTCAGTTCTTTTAATGCTTCCTTCTTAGTAGCAAGAGCCTCATTATCTTCTCCATCATTCTCGAGCATACTACACTTGTTGCATATTTGACAAGGTTTCCCTGGTTCTCCACTAAAATGATAACACAGGTAGAAATGATTGGACAAAATTATTTGTGGGCAAATGTAACACATTTTGTTTCCACATCTACATGTCATGCTATTGCAACCCCCCATATTGACTAATCGCGCGTGGAAAATGTTGCATTCTCTTATCACAGCTTTTTCCATCCTCTCTTCAACTTCGATACAAAGAGTATTAGACGTTTTCTCAACCTCTTCACACCATAATGGTAAGTGACTCATCTTCTTGCATTGGATACAATAATCCTTTAAACATTTAGGGTTTGGACAATCGAAGTCAACTTCATATGGAATGTTACAAAATGGGCAATAAACCAGGCCTTCCAGTTGGGCTTCAACTATCATTGCTTGCGCCTGCAGTTCTTCATATCTTTCCATTACAGCATTTGGAAGAGCTCTTTGAATATCTGATGCAACCCCCCTAACCTTCTGGGGTTCTACGACCTCCCGGTCCAGGATCTTTCTAAATGCTAGTTCGGATCGAATCTTCGGTTTCCTCTTTGAACCCCAATCATCTATACACTGGCCCCTTTTCCTTCTGTGTGCAGGTCGTGTCAGACCTGCCTAGTTTCTATGGTCATGATATGACCGTTATCAATCCTCCCATCGATCGACGGTTCACAACAATTGCAGGCCGCCAATGTGCTCACCCTTTATGGAAGAGCGTTGTCCCTGCAATCTGAATCTGCTCACCTGACCTCCTTTTGATAGTGCCCGTTGATCTCCTACCCCAACGAGATCAATGAATCTAGTGCATTGCAGACTGTGAACTAGCGCATTCACTAATTTCTCCTCTACTCCCCGCAACGATTCCCTAACACCAATTTCCCTTCTCAGATCAACGGCCTTAATTTACTTTGAGTTTCCGGTCTTCAAAAATCTCAACTTATCGCGCTCTGCAAGCTCCTTTTTTCTAAGCCCTTTCTTCGTATGTGTCCTTGGGTTGTGTCCTTACGCAAACACGTGATTACCTATTAAAGTTCACACACTTTCAATCCCCATAATACTACGGGACCACTGATCTTTCGATCTTGACGGTACTTCCAAACTGACGATTCAGATCTGACCTTCCCAAATCCGCAGACCAGATCTTCCCCTCCTGAATCAATGGATATGATCTATTCGCGATTCTGAACCTCGGGGTTTTGAAATCTCAAAAGTTGCTTTCCTCTGTACTTCAATCTTCCAGAGTTAACGATCTATCGACGCATGTCCTCCTGAATCAACGAACCTGCTTCTATTTTGGGTGTTTGGTATTTTAACTCAAATCAACGGTCCTGCAACCCTCTTCTCGATCAACAGGTGAGATCTCCTTCGGGTCTTCGGACTTCTAAGATCTCAAATTTCAAACCTCACCCTTTTTTCCAATGGCTTTTATAGGAACGCTATAATCCACTGACATGTGTCCTCTTGATTTGGCGATTGAGGATTACTTTGGGTCTTTACTCGGAGTTCTCAAATTTGTGCAATGTCTCCCTTGATCTGACGATCAAGCATTACTTCGGGTCTTTAACCGAAGTGATCATATTTTCGCCACGTCTCCTCTAGATATGATGGTTCTGATTTACTTTGGGACTTTACCTGGAGTGCTCAGATTCACGCCACATCTTCTCTCCTATTCCGGCGGCTCAGATCCATTTTGGTTGATCTGACGCTTGATATTCACTTCGGACAATCTAACAGCTCAGATCTACTTCGGCTAATCCAACGATTGAGATTCACTTCGGATTTCTGGAAATTCAGACTTCGAAAATCTCAACTCTCAAACTTCACCTCCTCCTGAGATCACAGTATCTGATGGCTCAGATTCACGCTGGCAATCCAATGCTCGAGATTTACTTCGGGTGATCTAACGGCTTAGATCTGCTTCGGCTGATTGAACAACTGAGATTCACTTCGGATTTACGACTCTTTGAACTTCGCGAATCTCAAATCTCAACTAAGAAACTCTCGAATGGGTTTCCCGAAGCTGTTGATTTGATGGCTCAGATTCACTTTGGCAATCCGATGCTTGGGATTTACTTCGGTCGATATGACGGCTTAGACCTGCTTCGGTTGATCGAACGATTGGGATTTCACTTTAGCTCTTCGTCTCTTCAGTTCTTCGGACTTTGGAAATCTCAATCTTCAAACTTTGACCAGTCCTCATGTGTACACAAGGGTTAAAGCTCATGCACTTCACCTTGATCAGATGGTTGTTGATCCTTTGCGCTCAGATCTGACGACTGAGATCTGTTTCCTCCTCTATGCTTCCTTATGTCACTGGACGCTAATCTAATGGTCCAGGTTCCTCCCCACAACCAATCTCATGGATGTTGTCTCTCCTCCTCCTGAGATTTTGACTTCTCTCGACTTGGAAGATTTAGTCAGTCTTCAAAGGTTTCATCCTTTGAATTTTCTCCTGCGAACCCAATTATCTTGGGTCTCGCTTACACTCTTTCAAGCGTTATCTCTTCTGATCTTTTGGATTTAGGATAAGTCTGTCTCCTACACACTCTTTGTGTTATCTCCTATGATATTTATCTCCTCAAAGATTTCGATCCCCCACGCACTCTTTGTGTTTCTGGGATTTCGTCAAACTCAGATCCGAAGGATTTCTTGAAAATAAATTTTTCTTGCCCAACTAGCATTCTCCTTGCTCGATGCACACCGTGCAGAGATCCTCCTTATAGAGTGTTCAGTAACTCTGTCTCTTTTGAAACTCAACACAGAGTTCTTCCTTTGCACTCCTTTCACTTTTGTTGATGAAGGTTCAATGATATCTCTTATGAGCTTCTCTGAGGTTAACTCGCCCCTGTCAATGCACTTCTTGTAGACCATGTGCACTCCTTGCACTCAGGAACTCAAATGAGAGAAACAATTGAAACTTATTCAATACTTCACCAATTCACACCTTCAAAACATGAACAACATATAAAGGCATAACAATGAACACAAATACATAAACACATTATGTGAAGGAAAAACTGATTTTCTATTATCTCTGTGTGTCTATACAGATGTTTACAAAAACTGGACTGTAACAGAGTCCCATTTCTCTCAATATCTCCTAACCTAAATCCATCCTAAGTTCTGCTTCTAAGTCCCTCTTTCAAGATCTCTCTCTCTCTCTCCTTTTACAAAAGAGGGTTCTATGAGCTTATCCTCTTCACCACCTTAGTGCCATCACTATCTCACTTAAGACACCATACTCCTACGGCTCATTACATAAATGAAAATCCAAACATGACTATGATCTACACCTGCTTACATTCAACCATTTAAGGTGATCATATCCACTACCTATACAAAGGTATGGCTTGGTATTTACAACCTTAAAACACAAAATCTGTATAGGATCATATTTCAAATTAAAAAATGGGAGGGTTTGTGCCTCTCCCTCTCTGAAATGCACGCGGATGTGCTAGAATGTTGGCACGTTGCTAAGGTGGAGCTATGCTCCTACATCAATATCAAACAAAGGAATTGACTCTGGGAAGCCACTAGTAGCCAAGCAACCTAGAAAAACTTCTTCTTCGGAACCTCCATAAATGATTTCTTCAACCCACCTACTTAAACATTGAAAGAAAAATAGATGTCCATCTCGGCACACTACCATATTTTCTAATTGAAATTCCCTACAACAACATCCACTCACATTTTTCATCACCCTCCCACTAGTTATTTCATCCAAGCCACCTCCTCCACTAACTATCGTCTTTCCCTTCTCTTCTCGGGAATTATTAAGTTGTTCCATGAAATAAGAGCTTTCTACTTCTACAAGCCTCCTTTGAACTCCTTCTACAAGCCTCCTTTCTTCTTTATTAAGATGTAGCCAAGATTCCCTTCACTCTAATTCCTTTCATATAGAAAATGATCCATGGGGGCCTTAGTGGAGATGATCCAATGGTCTCTACGATGGCTTTTTCTATTCTCTGTGCTCTGTGAAAATTATGTCTCTTTTGCAAGTTTCTAGCTTTTTCTCAGCCCATAGGTGCTTCATGTGAAATATTAGTCTCAGATCCTAATACTAAATAAAGATTAAAAAAATAAATGAATGAAAGGATGGAATGGTTGTAAAGAAAAATTCACTATAATCTAAATGGTGGTAAATAGATACATGGTAATTTATTTCAATTTGAGGTTTTATGGTAGTATTTGAAAAAAACTATGTGGTTTTTCATGAAATTTTTTAGCTTTTATTTCAATCTGAGGTTTTCTGGTAGTATTTGAGAAAAACAATGTGGTTTTTCATGGAAATTTTTATCTTTAAGGTTCTAGGCATATCTATTGATTAAGATTGTACAATAACTTCTTTGAACTCCCTTTGGATTATTTTGTGTACATAATTTTTGTGTTTCATTTGGGCATTTCATGCACAAGTGTTTTCTAATTATGGGTGTTTTATAACTATGGGATTTAATGTGGTTTTGGATTGTTACGTGTTGCTACACATTATAACATTGATCCCACACTCATTATGTTTAATATAATGGGCATGCATATCATTCTAGTGACTATTGGCTTCCCTACTTTCAAATGTATATCTTTCAAATACATAGAAATCGTGGATCAGAAGCTATAAACCATCATTGATCCAATCCAATGATAGTGTGGTTGAGGTAGTGCAAGGGTTTCCAATATCTCATGTATAAAGATTCTACCAAACATTGCTTGTTGAAATATTTCATACAACTTTACTCTTCTTGAAAACCCTTATGGGAATAGAGTCGCATGAAAGACTCTTACCAATATGTCGAGGTATCCATACATCAAAGGAATCATCATTGAAGGTCATTATTATCTATTTCTCATAGAAATGGTGAATTCGGTACAAGGGCTTTGCCTTAGCACCTATGAATGGCATGGATCCTTTAGGGTAAAACATAGTCCTCGTTAATTAATTTTGTTTGTTTGATATTAAAAGAAATTATGAAAAAACTAATTGTTGGAGCTTCTCCTACTTTATGTTGCTCCTAATATTGGCTTCATATCACTGACTGGCTCGAAGGTTATTAAGTTTCACTTCACAGATGTTAGGCCTTGCTTACCTTACAAAGTGGCTTTTCAAATCCATGTGGAGTACACGAAAATTACCATCAAACACATTGTAATTGATGAAGGTGTTGTGACATGTGTGATGTACCTAACCTGTTGGAAATACATTGGCTCTCCGACTCTGTCCCAATATATCACCATGTTGGCAACATTTTATGGGCGTTCATTTCAAACCCAAAGAATTCTTCCCACTTTTCCAATCTAGTTAGGTTGAAAGCTAGTGGAGGTTGATTTTGAGGTGGTTGATGTGCCCTTGACTATAATTTACTACTAGGTATTAATTGGACTTATTCCATGACAACAGTTGTGTCGTTTGTTTTCCACACTTTATTTTTTCAACACGAAGGTAAAATAGTGATGATTGATCAATTGTCCTTTACACACACTAGTCCTAATGCATTACCTGGACCTTCAGTCCATGTGATCAACAATTCTTAGCATGCAACTGAGGATGTTGGTGTTGGAATGTATTCCTCTCTCATGGGTAGCTTTGATTTCATATTCCTCTCTGATGACATCCTTTCCTTTCTATACTTCGTATTTCAATGACCCTTGGACCCTACCTTCCCTGACTATGTCGAACAAAGGTCAATCTCACATTTGGATGGTAATGTCACTGTCAGAGGAAGAAGTTGTGTATCACTCTATTCTTGATGCTACTGTTAACCCAGATCATTTCTCCTCGCAGACGGATGAGGTGGATCATGTTCTAGAGCCCATATGGGTTGTCCAATATTTGTTTTCGCATCATTGCCTCGATGATACTTTACCCTTAGATGAATCCATCTTAGAGACCATTTATGGTCTTGATAGGCCTTGGGACAATATGCATCATCGCTCCTATTTTCTCCTAGATATTGTTAGGATTGAACATGATGACTTTAGATATACCTTGAGTGAGATGGTCGGTCACGTTGTGGTTCCATTAGATATGCATGGTATTTATGTCGAAGGAAACGTGTAGAATATTTCTCCTACTCTCATCATCGACATCTCTCGAATTCCTGGAAAAATTGAGAACATATATATCGATGCAGATTGTTCTCCTAAAGAAATTCAGATCTACATCGATCTCTTCAAAGAATTTTGTGATGTATTCACTTGGTAATATGAAGAGATGCCAAGGATCAAACCCAGCATTGTCGAACATGAGATTAAGACCTAGTCGGATGCTAGACTTGTTCGAAAACATCTTAGAGTTGTTAATCCTAGGAAGGCCCTTACTATTAAGGCAGACGTAGAGGAGCTACTTAATGATGGTTTCATTTACCTGGTTCCCTTGACTGAATGGGTGTCCAACCCTACCGCCTTGAATAAAAAACAAGGAACCATCTATGTATGTATGGATTTTTGGTACCTAGTCAAGGCTTGTCCTAATGATAACTTCCCTACTCCTTTCATTGACCAGATTCTTGACAAGTGAGCGATAAGAGAAGTCTTTTCTTTTATGGATGGATTTTCAGGGTATAATCAAATTCAAATCAAATCTGAGGATCAACATAATATGGAATTTATTTTTCCTTGGGGTACTTTGGCATACCAGAAAATTCCTTTCGGCCTTAAAAATGTAGTAGCAACCTTCCAACATGCCATGAGCTTTGATTTTCATGATCTCAAGCATATTGTCAAAGCTTACCTAGATGATCTTGTTGCTCACTCTCACAAAAGAGTAGATCACTCCACTCCCCTTTGTTTAGTATTTGAGAGATGTTGTTACTATCGCATTAGGTTGAACCCTCACAAGTGCATGTTTTGTGTTAGGTCTTTCCATATTTTAGTATTCTTAGTGTATGAGCTTGGGATCATTGTAGATCCTATCAAGTTTGAGGAAATACTTTGATTTCCTCCCCTTCACAACATTCGACAACTATGCCAATTTAACTAATATTTTCATCCATATTTTTAAGAAGGATACTTCATTTATATGGGATGAGCAAGCCTAAGAATATTTTGATGATCTTAATAAATCCCTGGTACTGACACCTCTGTTGAAGTGTGCAAACTACAATAGAGATTATTTTCTTTATATCACCGCATCTAAAGGGACAGTTGGTATGGTTCTGGTTCAGAAGGACGATGAGCTCCATGAGCACATTGTCTACTATATCAGTCGAAACCTAGCCGGTCCTCAACTTAAATACTCTCGTGTAGAGAAACTAGCCTTGGTCGTCGTACATGGGGTTCAAATATTACGTCATTATATTTTAATTTACAAAATGAATGTAGTTGCAGATATCAATCCCTTTAAATATGTCCTCAATAGGCTTATCATAGGGAGGAAATACAATAAGTGGATTTTTATTTTGCAATAATTTGATCTCGATTTCACTTCGACGAAGTCTAAGAACTAACTAGTTTTTGTCGAGTTTATATCGGACTTCCCTCGACTAAATGAGGACAATTTCATGACAATTCGTTCGTAGATGAACACATATTCCTTATCTCATCTTTAGACCCCTCGTATGGATACATTATAATTTATATTCAAACCTTGAAGCTACCCCAACATCTGTCGAGAGACGATCGACGACATATACGTCATCAGGCTAAAAACTACCTTATCATTGGCGACACTTTGTATCATCAAGGAGTATATAATATTTTATGTTTTTTCTTGACTCACGATGAAGTTGAGTCTATTCTCAATGAATGTCATATTGGGCCTTGTGGTGGTCATTTATCTGGGCTTGTGACAACCCAAAAAATATTGCGAGGCGATTATTTTTTGCCGTCAATTTTTAAAGATTATGTTGAAGAGGTCAATAAGTGTCACCTTTTCCAGGTGTTCGCTCGAAAAATATTCTCACACTGAGCACCTCTTCACCCAGTCATTACCATCAGTCCATTCACCAATTTGGGGGTATATTTTATGGACCGTAAGCTAGCTTCGACCTGGGGGAACCAACATATTATTGTGGCCATGGATTACTTTACTCCCTTCCAAATTAGAATTTGTATATCCATGTATCCTCACTTCACCACTTGAGACAGACCATATCCAATTATACCATGTCGGTACCTTAGCACATGCTTCGATGCAATCCAATGGAACTACCTTAGATTCAACCAAATACTAGCTAAGGGTACTCTATGCAAATAAAATATCTAGCCTAGGGTTAACCAGGTACATCAAGGATCCAATCAGTTTCATGTACATCATTGGATCCACCAAAGATTTTGAATCTAAAGCAGAATCACTCAACTTATTTAGATTTGTCTCCATAGGTTTATCCATGGACTTGCAGTCCATCATATCGAACCTTGTCAGTATCCCCTGATTTGAGGAATATCTCATCTGTTTTTTTTCACATCTCTAATCCCAAGAAATAGTACATTCGGCCAAAATAATCCATTTTGAACTCCAAGTTCAACTCCCTCTATTAATGAAGAAAACCATGTTGTCGAGTCTACCTCACTGGTTTCTCCTTCTGTGATTGAGGAAAAACCCATACCCCAGTCCTTCTAATTGTTTGCCTCCTCTATCACTATAGAAAATCCTATTGAAATAATTGGATCCTCTCAGGAGGTCTCACATCTCCTAGAATACACTTTCCTCTGAAGTTTTTTTCTAGCCTCATCAACTCATGAAACCTTTTTGTGAGTCCTGGAAGATGTATTTCTCCCACCTGAACATAAGGGAGAACTCCATATGAATGATCGGCTCTCCCTCTAAGACAACTAACTCTTTCTCATATCAGGCTCACTCTAATTCTACATGCTCCCTATGAAAATCGACTCCCTATAAGTATGTACAATCTATGGATCCATCTACTCCCTCTTCATCTTCTGACCTCTTGTGAAGTCTGGTATCCTATGAAATTTCATGGGAGGTTGCTCCTCCCTACTAGATCCTGAGGGATGACTCCCTATGAACTCTAGATCCTTCCGAGTTGGAACTTGGTGAGGCCACCTACCTCACCATCGATGGAGCCACCTGATCCTCCTCATAGTTTTGACTCTAAGTAACTCAAGACAATATAAGGTTGTTTTCTCTCCCTAAAATTATCACTAAGAGTTGCATGCCTCTCTTCATCCTACAAACTGTCACAAATATAGGTTGGCCTCTCCCGGTCACTCCAACATCTCTAGGTAGATCCATTGGCCCTTCTAGCTCTACTGACTCCTCTTGATAAAACAAGGATGGAAAACTGGAATAGAGGGATCTATACGGTCATCCTTTAGAGCATTTTTCTCCTCATTGTCAATCTCCATATGAGACTCTATGTATCCCACAAAGGTATGCTTCTTTCTAGAAGGTTCTGACTTCATCCTCTTCTAACCAAATACCATCTAACCTATTTCCACTTGAAATTTTCACTATAGCTCCTTCTTAGATTTATCACGTGTGACTTTCCTGGAACAAGAACAAGAACAACATTCTTCAAGAGTTATGACCAATCATTCCTCCACAATAACCTGCCTGGAAAAATAACAAAACAAGAACATATATGTGTTAAGCTCCATGTAAATTAATCTTGCCAAAAGGGTTTGGAACCATTGGTATGTCCATAGGGTTACTAAGATAGGAAAGAGATCAATTTAACTTGTGAACAAATATATCATTATTACTAAATAGTGAGAATTTTCATAATGATCAGCATACCAACAATATTCAAGTGTTACTAAACATTCGATAGAAAAAATACTGAGTAGTAATAGACCCATAATGGTTTTTGTCCAAGTTACAAACATTTACTTAGGATGCAGCAATATAAAATATCAAACATGATATGCAAACCTAGAGTCTTGATGTTGTTGTTCCATTTTATCTCGAGCTTTCATACACTGCAAGAGACATCACTGTTGTTGCCTTGAAGTCTTATACTCTCCACCATATTGACAAAAAGAAATTACAAAATATGAAACAGAAAGTTCAATGTCCACGAAAATGTCAACAAGCCTAAAAACCCCAAAATTTCAACTTTGACACAATGTCAATCTAAGAGAACGAATAGGTGAGCTAGGGTAAGGCGAGTTTCTTTGTGGTGAGCTTATTGACAAAACTATGTAGGGGTAATTTTCATGTGCATTAGAAAATCTCAACAAAGCTCTGATTCCATGTTGAATTTTCTAATTTCCATATTTGATAATTATTAACTTATGATTTTAAGTGATTTTGATGCCATTTTTATTATAGAATAATTACACACTAAAATTTTCAACTGAAATAAAACTGCAACAAAAATAACAAAATCACCAAGAGATATCCATGCACAATAGACACATGATTATCCTGTGAAAACCCAAACTCAGGAGAAAAACACAACAAATTTTATATAAACAAAATTGAATCCAAGTTCATGAATACATCACCAAAATCCAAGCACATATAAATTTGCGCCCTAGTGTGATGAAGAACCCTGAAGCATGGTACATCACTAAACAAAGATAGAGCACCACCAAAACAACTATTAAGATTCTCCTTGAAGAATTCATTGGAATTGTTGCTACAACTACTACTAGACTTGCGCACTAGATGAGGAGTTGAGTGAATGTGTAATAATGAAATGAAGATGCCTTTATTTATGCTAATCAAGTAACCTTATTTTACCGGTAGGGCCGACTTGTCATTTTTTTCCTTTAACTTTATTTTATTTATTTTGTAGCCTTTACACATGTTGCAATGAGCCGACTCGGTCTTCTTGTCCTTTTCTTCTTTCTAGTGCATTCCAATGTCTTGTATAATGGTTTCTTTGTATTTTATTATGGAGAATGACTGCCCAAAGTTGAAAAACTTCAACAGTTCAAAGTTCCTATGAACTTCAAATGTGTGATAAAGAGAATAAAACACTTGGAGAATTCATCCAGGATGTAGATGGAAGTGGTTTGATATATTGTTTCTGCGATGGACGACATTTCAGTCCATTTGTGGGATACATGACTCACAGGTCTGAGGATCAAACCTATCGAGTTTGCAGATCTTCAGTATCCCATTTTCTTCCTTCATCATAGTCTCCCATGAGATGGGGTATTTTTTTTTACATCCGTTGGAACTACATCATCACTCCTATGTTCTTCTTCTCAAATTTTGAGGGAGGAAACTACAAAAATTTGGTTCATTGAGGATGACTAGGAATTCTAAGGAAAAACTAGAGATCTTAATTGTTGATATTTCGTCTTGAGGTTGTCTATGCATTGAGACACAATATCAATTCGTATTACATGTTATGCTTCACTTATATTTTCTCTATTTACCTTCTCTAAAGAACCATTTTCTTTCAAATTTCTACATACCTAGAACATTGATTATCAATCTATCTGGTCATTTTATTATTAAAATGAGATATGGATACCAAAATTTTTGCAATGTGGTGTTGACTTCTCCTTTGACTGTGCCATAGGTTTGAATAATCATATAAAGAAATGTCAACTATGGTTTTGATCGACCATCCTTAACCAATAAAAACATCTCCAATATTTAAAACTAGAGGATCTTGTGACTATTTCATTTGAATAACCAATGGAGGTAATAAATATCACGACGCATATATGGAGAAATCCAAAAATATAAGATAAATACATTCCACAAGACTAGGAGTAGATTGAAGCCAATTTCCCTTGTTTCTCTAGGTTAAAAAAAGCAACCTTGACCAAATACATAATTTCTCAAGGATAAAAATGCAATCCCATAAAATCACATTCAACCCCACTCACATAGAAGTTTTGGAAGAAATTGTCCAAATAAAATTTTGGAATGATCCCACCTACATCTCTCCCAACCATTTTGATAGATTTATGAGATTTCAATAGGAACTTGTGCATATGTGTTGATAGTACATAAGGTCAAGTGGTTTAAATTCATATCTCTTCTCTTTCAACTTACATCATCACTTGTATCGGCATGCTTCCACCATCGTTAAGATAAAAAATATGCTTCTACAATTAATGGGAGATGGGATAAGATCTCAAATTTGTCTGTATTGATCCAACATATAGTAAAATTCTTCTTTTTTACATATGATTTGCATGATTGTTGAAGGCCTCCTCGACACCCATTGAATTCTATAAATGAACCTTGCTATAAAAATATATTTGGGGATGTTTGATTTCTCATATGTTGAAATATAATTTTTGTGTTGCCTATTAAAGTAAGATTTTAGACTTCTCTTGAATTGACAATATTTAATATTTGATAAAACACCACTAATTTTTCATGGTTATTGAAATATTTTCTAAACATCATGCAAATATTAATTTATAGTTTCCTTCAAAATAGAACATATATTTCCTAAACCTGTTAGAAAGTTTATTGTCATTAATGTCAACAGATGTGATGGGTGCATTCGAAGAAGTTTACAATAATTCCTAGAGGTATGCTCATGAACCTCGAAGTTGTTTGAGGAATAAGGACATAAAAGACGGTTTAAATGTTGGTAACACACTCATAGATCGATAGTCCTTGTCATCTCATTTCCAACGATAGTTGGTACATCATGTAGTTCCTCACAGTTGAGGAGTTGTGAGGTCATGAAGTTGGAAGCCCCAAAGAATGGTTAAGAATACCCTAAAAATTTACAAGTCATTAATTAAACGGTAAATTGGTTCTATTAAGAAATTATAGGTTGGCCCTTAAGTTAAGGAAAGAAGTCACTTGGAAAGGTATAAATACAGTTGAATGAGTCTCTCATTCTTACATATACAACTTTATTGAATATCTTCTATGTGAGAAAAATTGATCTATTTGGTGAATCTAAGGTACTTAGTTTGAGGCAGCAAAGGAAGTGTGAATGAGAATTTTTTGGATTGCAGAGGAGAGCGAGGGATTTTTAGAATCCCTAGTTTGGCTAACCCCTGCAGGTTAGAATACTGGCATCCCACGAGGCACCGTCGCGAGTTTCTTAGTGCATGTCACATGAGGCCCCGCACGACACTCATCTTGGTCCTAGGAGGCTAAGACAGATCTAGGGGAGGATGCTAGTACCAGGTTACTGAGGATGAAGAAGGTTTGTAGGTATATAACACAGTGCAACAAATCAACTCCAGGTGAAAAGGTTTCGGTACATGGTTGATGCATGATATTGTACAGGTTTTGGTACATGGCTAATTCACATGGTATGGTACAGGTTATGGTACATGGTTGATGGTTTATGTACATGGTTGACAGTTGATGGTTGATGGTTTATGTACATGGTTGACAGTTGATGGTTGATGGTTTATGTACATGGTTGACAGTTGATGTACATGGTTTGGTGATGTCTTTGGTATCCATGTGAATGGATCTAGTTATAGTTAGTTGATGATGGTATATCAGTGATGGTGATAGTAGCAGTAACAATGACAGTGGTAGTGATATGTTGGATGATTAGTTGATTGTCTGTGACACATTGATATGACAGTGGTAGTCATAGGTTGATGTGACAGTGGAAGTGACATGTTTGTTGATGTATTAGTGACAATGGTAGTGACAGGTCGAGTCTACACTTATGTTTTCCTATAATAATGGGTATCAATATTAATTGAAGATGATCCCATTTAAATATTTCTATGGTAGAACATGCAATGCCTCAATGATTTGGGACAAACCAGCAGATACAGTAGTACTTGGGCCATAATTACTCAAGGATATGGAAGACTAGACGGTTAAAATTACGCAGAATTTGAAGGTAGCACAATATGGAAAGAAGATTTACATAGATAAGAATAAGATAGCTAGATAATTTAAAGTGGGAGAGCATGTGCTTTTGAAAGTGAATCCCAGGAAGAGCTCATTAAATTTGGGCAGTTGTACAAATCTAGTCGTCAGATTCTATGGTTCATTTGAGATATTGGAGAGAATAGAGCCAATTTCATACATGTTTTCATGAATGTGCATAATGTATTTCATGTCTCTTTTTTGAAAACTTAAGTACATGATCCTAACCATGTTATTGATTGAAACTTGATTGAGGTGGAGAAAGAATGAGACTTTTAGGTCTAGCCGATACACATATTGGACAAAAAAGTCAAAATAATCTAGAATCGAGTCATAGAACTGGTAAAATTTCAGTGGAACTGCTATGGTCCTGAAGATGATACTTGGGAGCATGAATATGCCATGTGGGCAGACTACCCATAACTTTTTGAAGAATTTTGAAATCTTAATTTGTTTTTTGTATATGCACTAATTAGAGTGCCAAAATAAGGGAGAGGGGAATGTAATACCCCAATTTTGAGTCTACATATTAATAATGTATTTTTTTTTATTTGATGAAAGGCGAGAGTTCCTAAACAATTAAAATAGGTCGGAATTCCTAGGAAATGTAATACTTTGAACATTGCAAATAATAAAATACATCGTTGGTTTAAAGACAAGAAAAGACCGAGTTATAGGGGGCTATGATTCCATAAGAGAGGGGGATAAGGAGGATAAGTATTTTATTTATATTTTGTTTACCCATTTTGTTTTAATTTAGAAAAGTGGTTACATGAGCTTCTTGGGGGGGAGGCCATTTGGTTCTTGATTTCATGTAATTATATAAACACCTTGTTGATGATATTTTTTGCCAACGAGACTTAGTCGACAAAGTGTTGCCAGGGTCCTTCTCCAGTCACACTACTTGCGCAAAGTTTCTCTTGCTCCCATTGAGTTGCCTGCTACACATTAAAAAAGATGGTCAGTTATTAATTTTGAGATTCCACATGATACAGTATTGATAAATTTGTTGAAGTTCTGGAACTATCTCAAATTTGACTCTCATTTCCCATACACCTTTTGTTTGCTATGACCTTTTCAAATAAAGAAAAGTGAACCAATTATCTAAATTCATTCATGTGATAAACCCTTCATATTACTTATGTATGTTCTCATGATTCTATTTCCAAGAAAATATACTCATATCCCTCCCATATTTAATTATACCCTAAAGGTAATATAAAGTTTCCTTTTGGTTATGATTTAAATATTGTTTCAAGACCATATTCACTTTCTCACTTAATCCCATGTCCTTTTCCAAAATATTGAAGTTATACCAAAATTTCCTTTAAATGATTACTTTGACGTTTCCTCATGCCATCTCATAAGTAAAAGGGATTGAGATTGAAGGGAAGAGTTGGGATCATTCGACCTCCCATCATATTTTTATATTTTCAGAGCATTTATTAAATAAGAATCAGAAAAATTTCATAGATCCACAACCCATGATGAAATATCAAAAATCAACTAAATATTAAGAATCGGTCAGATGGACGAGGTCTTGGATAAGAGAAGAAAGGAGATGTCTCATAGACTCGTAGTGAAAACTCGAATATCGACTAAGTATAAAGAATCAATTGAATGAACCAGGAGGTCTCCACTTCTCACAGATCAAATGGCCTAGAGGGTGAGATATTTGACGACCCAGGAGGTTGCCACTTGTCACAGATTGGATGGCCCATAGGATGAGAGATCTAATGGCTCATGATGTCTCGAAGACCCATGGTGAAATACTTAGAAACATTTATAAGTATGGGTGAAAATTGAGTGTGGCAGAATGCAAGGGTGCATTCTGGAGGTTGTGGGGGTATGAGAATATATTCCTTAGACCCGCAATGAAACCATAAAGATAACAAATCAAAGACTGAGGCTAATCAGAGATATGATTGAATGGTGCTTGTGAGTTGAAGGTTCAAGCTATGTGAAAATGGGATCAATGGTTGAGATTAATCTAAGGTCCAGATTAGATGGTTGTCATTCATCAAAGATGTGTTACGTATTGAGGTGGTCAATAAGAAAAATGATATTCGTGATCTAATCCGAAGATAACTAGACTCACGGTCAAGATTGAATATGAAGGAATGAGCGGACAGTCGTTGACTGTTGAAGTTATGTTGCATGTGCTAATAGATATTCCTTCATTGCCTTTTGCATCAATAAATTTCTACTCAAGACTCATATTTGAGCAAGAGAATCGTCATTGAAAATATGGTTCAGAGAAGAATAACTTGGAATTGTTAAAATTGGGATAACTATGATATAATTCTTCATGAATTAAGCAAAAACAATTACCTGTAGAATTAACTGAAAAATTTCTATAATATGCAAAATTCTAACAAAAATGGTTTCTTACACATTTTACAGAATTAAGGGATATAAACATATCAATTCAATATAGGAATGAATATCTGGGACATGGAGTAAGGAGATAGATCCTTCATTCATGAAAAATAATCCAAAGGTATAAATATCAATGTTGTAATGTAGAGACAGAATCGAATGGGCACATGAGCACAAGGGAATAAGAAACATTAATAGAGATTGTGAGAAGCTTGAGAATAGAAGTGTAGAGTTACAAAGAAGACAATGAGAAAATGATGAGAGAAAAAAATCAAGTAAATATTCAAATGATGCAATGCATAAATCAGTTGCATAGGCAGGCAAAAAATGGATCAGACTCAAGAAAAGAGGAAGAATGCAGGCATCATGAAAAAAGAGATGGCTACAAAAGAGTTGGTCATTCAAGAAGTGATAGTAGAATTCATAGAAATTACTCACCTTCTTATCCAGCAAGGAAATTTTATGCATCTGAAGACTCTATAAATAGTACAAAAGTGTATCATGTTAGTCACCAAAGAATAAGGCATGAATTGGACAGCTTACAAGGAGAGTTGAGGAAGCTTAATCCACCATACTTTGATGGTGAAATAGAAAGGGAAGATGGTGTTGAAGCATGATTGCTAGGAATCAGGAAGTATTTTCAGTTGCACAACTACTCATCTAACTTAGAAGCCAGAATCTCCACATACCATTTGCATGGAAAACTTGTTATGTGGTGGGATCAGTTGAAGAAATTTGAACACTTTAATGAGACCAGGATCACTTGGAAGCAGTTCAAGAGATATTTTCAGAAGGAGTACTTCTATGACAATAAAATGCAAGAGTTATTTGAACTCAGGTTGGGAAGCATGGCCATGGTATAATATGAAAATAATTTCTTGGGCTTGTTGAAGTATGTAGGGTTTATAAAGGATGAGAATGTGAAGATACAAAGGTTCTTGAGTGGACTACCATCATTTTCTAAACAAAATATTCAATATGATGAGCCCAAAACTTTGACAGAGACCATACGGAAGGCTATGTACCTATATAAACAAGGAAAGGATAGAGCATCCTTATATAAATATTGGAAGGATAAGAAGAAAGAGAAATTTGATCAGATAATGAAGGGATTCAAACCTCCTTTCAACAGAAATGGTCCTAATAAAAAATAGCAAGATTAGTCTGGTGAGGATGAGTCCAAGAGAGAATACTCCTTAGGAAAAAGGGCAATACCAACAATCAGATGTTGGGGATGCAAAGAAGATCACATGTACAAGGATTGTCCTCATAGAGAAGAAAAAATGAGGACCATGCACAACATCCAAGAGCCTGCTAATATAGTAGAATACATGGGTAGAAGTATTCCAATAATAAATGCATCCTTAGAAGATCAACAAGAAGAATCCCAATCCAATATGATCGAAGTGGAAGGTAATATCATTAATTATCTTGTTGCTATTTTAATTGATTCGGGAGAAAGACATTATTACATTGATCCTAAAATAGTGGAAAGATTGCATTTGGAGAAAAATAATCTTGAAAAATCAAGTTTGGTTCATCTAGCCACTGGAACCAAAAGAAGGATCAATGAGAATGTTAAAGGTTATCCAATAAATATGAATGGAATGAGTATTAATGTTTATATGAATATCATCCCATTAGGATATTATGATATCCTAATTAGAATGGATTGATTGGACCAGCATCATGATGTCCTAGATTGTCATAACAAGACATTTACATGTCTTGATGAAGAAGGAAAACATAGACTGAGAAAGGAATTCCAAGACTTATTTCTATAAGGGAAATTTAAGTCTTACAGTTAAAGAGATGTTTTAGAAAAGGTTTTCAATTGTATGCATCTCATATGGAGGAGCCAGAAAAGACAAAAGGGACAACCCTTGAATATTTTTCTATATTGCAAGAGTTTGAAGATGTATTCCAATAAATACTAGGATTTCCACCAAAGAGGGAAATAGATTTCTTTATTTATTTAGTACCAGGAGCTTCCCCAGTATCAAAAAATCCTTACAGAATGAGTACATCAAAATTAAAAGAATCACAAATGCAGTTGGAAGAATTGTTGAAGAAATGGTACATATGCCCAAGTGTTTGACCTTGGGGAGCACTAGTACTCTTTGTCAAAAATAAGGATGGAACATTGAGACTGTGTGTTGAATTTAGATAGCTTAATAAAGCCACTATGAAGAACAAATACCCTCTACCTACAATTGATGACATCTTTGATCAGCTAAGAGGGGAAAAGATATTTTAAAAGATAGACTTAAGATCAAGATACCATCAGGTAATAATCAAGGAAGAAGACATTAGGAATACAAACTTTAGAACCAGGTATGGACATTATGAATTTGTAGTGGTTCCATCTAGACTAACCAATGCACCAGTTGTCTATATGTGCTTAATGAATGGCATATTCAGAAATTATCTAGATAAGTTTTCCAGTGTGTTCTTGGATGACATACTCATTTATTCTAAGTCAGAGGAAGAGCATGAACATCACTTGCGGTTGGTGTTGCAAGTACTAAAGTAACATCAATTGTATGCCAAGTTAAGAAAGTGTTATTTTTACAAAGAATAGATACATTATTTGGGGCCCATTATTTCAGAAGAAGTTATAGCAGTAGTTCCTGAAAACATTGAAGCCACTAGAGGATGGACAACACCGAGAAATTTTTCAAAATTCAGATCCTTTATGGGATTATCCAGATACTACAGGAGATTTATAAAACAATTTTCTAAAATTACTCATCCCAACACTTCTTTACAAAAGAAGGGAATTAAATTTGAATGGACAGGAGAGTGTGAATAAAATTTCAATTCGCTGAAAGAATTACTTACTAGTGCACCTATTTTAAATATTGTTGACCCAAATGAGAATTTTGTGGTATGTACAGATGCATGCAAGGAAGGACTTAGTGGATTCCTCGCTCAAAATGGACATGTGATTAGTTATGAGTCCAGAAATATTAAATAACATGAGAGGAATCATGCCACACATGATTTGGAGCTTGTTTCCATAGTTCATGCATTGAATATGTGGAGGCATTATCTAGTGGGAAAGAGATTTGAACTAAGGACAAGCCATAGTGGTCTAAAATACATTTTTGAACAACCAACCTTGAATGCCAAGAAAAAAAGATGGTTATAATTTTTAAGTGAGTATGACTTTGAAATCAAGCATATCAAAGGAAAGGAAAATAAATTTGTTGATGCACTCAATAGAAGGATACATCTCATGCGTGCTACAGCCATTACTATGAATCAATCAGATTTGAATAGAAGAATTTTGGATGTTGTTGTTACAAATCAACATTACCTACAAGTAAAAGAAAGTTTACAATAGGAAAATGTGAAACAGAAAATTTAGGAGTATGTGATTAAGGAAGATGGATTACTTATGCATAAGAATAGAATTTGTGTTTCTAGTTCTATATAACTTAGGAATTTGGTACTAAAAGAAATGCATAATGTTCCATATGTTGGACATCCGACCTACCAGAGAAACATTGCAGCAATAAGAAGCCAATTATTTTGGCCTAAGATGAAGAAGGATGTTGTTGAATACATTTCCAGATGTATGGAATGTCAGAGAGTGAAATCTTAGCATAGACACCCAATAGGTTTGCTACAGCCATTACCAATTCCAGAGAAGAAATTGGAAGTGGAAACCATTGATTTTATCATTAAGTTTTCCATAACAAGAAGGAAAAATGATTTAGTAATGGTAGTGGTTGATAAATTGGCAAAGGTTGCTCATTTTGTGACCATAAAGATGACTCATACAACAACTAATATTGTAGAAATTTGCATGAGGGAAATTTGTAGGTTGCATGGAATACCTAAGGCAGTTGCTTCAGAAAGAGGCACAAAGTTTACTTCAAATTTATGGAGGGGATTATTTAAGGGATTTGGTACAAATCTGAATTTTAGTACAAAATATCATCCACATTCATTACTCATATGGGCAGACAAATAAATTCAACCAAGTTATTGAAGACATGTTGAGAATGTATGTGATGGATAAGCCATCTAAGTGGGAAGATTACTTGCATTTGGTTGAGTTTTCCTATAATAATGGGTATCAAGCTTCATTGAACATGAGTCCATTTAAATATTTGTATGGAAGAAAATGAAATACTCCAGCAAGTTGGGACAACCCAGTAGACAAATTAGTACTTGGGCCAGAATTTCTCAAGGATCTGGAAGACTAGATTATTAAAAGTAAGCAAAATTTGAAGGAAGCACGAGATAGACAAAAGAGTTATGCAGATAAAAACATGACTGCTAGAGAATTTAAAGTGGGAGAGCATGTGCTTTTAAAAGTGAAGCCCAAGAAGAGCTCATTGAAGTTTGGCAGTTGTGTTGAGTGCTCAACACACCCTAAAAGTTATGTGACCACTTCCTTTTGGGTACCACCTTGTCTTCTACCTTCGATTGTTTTCACCTGATAACCTTCTTATCTGATATGTTTCATATCCAAGTTTCTCTTGAGCATATTAAGAACCATCTTGAGAAACACCACGACTGATCAAGGAACCAACGACCCAGATTTCTCCCGACTTACTTGAGAAGTTTGGCATCGGTGAAAGATTAAGGTAGCAAAAATTGTATGGGAAGTCAAAGCAGTCGAGTGCCGACATTCTTCGGCGTTAGCCGATAAGAGTATCTATTTTACGCATATAGTCTCTGAAAAGATTTCGTCGAACGTTGGTCCTTTTAGCTTTGACAGAGAAGTGTAATCATAAGCGTCACACAAAAGAGGAGTTCCACCGCCAACGCCCGAAACATCACCAATCCCAACATCACTGGTATCGGGAGTTTTATCAAGAAAATAGCAATGTTGATAAACAATCTAAAATAGTAGTTGATCCCCGATCTTTATGAAGGTAAGACGTGACGTGACGTTTAACCCCTAATTGTTTCTAGTACTCTTCATTCAAAGATTTAGTTAATTCGTATATCGCGCATTATTTACTAGCTCGTGCGTGAATCAAAAGAGAACCATTAAACTCACTGATACAATGCATCTCCATTCGCGCCTCCGTCGTCAACCAGTTAAGTCTCAGTGGCATAGATTTGATAGTGTTATATTTTGAAATCTCCATTTATCACCTGTATTAACTAATTGATATGACTAATAGTATCTCCCAGTTATATTCTTTTGAGTCCTTTTTCTGTGATCCCACTCTACGCAGCAAGGAATTCAAAACAAACAAGAGAACGAAGCCACCAGTCCAGAGGAAGCATCTGAAGTCCAGTGAGTATTAAAAAGTTTTCTTAGCAAGAATTACAGGTAAGGGTTCACTTATGGCTTTACGTTTCATTTGTATATGTTCTCACTCGATTTTGCTCTATATATGTGTTTAAAAGGTGGTTTTGATTGCAGGGACAATGCCTCCAAAGAAGCCATCCACCAAGAAATCACCACGGGCACCAAAGCTGCAAGAATCAGAAATAGGAGAAGGCTCCTCCCAGCGGTTGCAAGACAATTAAAGTTCTCTCCTAAGACAATGTCTGTCATCAAGGCGATCACCAAGGAGCCCTTTGTCCTGGGGATACAGAGGCAAGCATTGGAGCAAAGATGACTTTTCCTCGCTGGGAAGAAGTCTTCAAGAAGATCAAGAAAGAAGAGCCCCTCGAATATACTCTGCACATCGACACTGATACAAGGAAGCTCGATGACAAGGTCCTCCCAAACATTCACAGGGCTTATCTGCACATGGTGGCAAGTCGGTCTCTAGTTTTCCCTTGCGTCGAGTTCTTAAAGTGGCTCATTGATCACACTGATGCAAATAAATGTTTGATTAATGATGAAAACAGCGAATGCGTCGAGGTTTTCCTGCCATCAGAAGTTCAGAAATACTACAAACTCAATGAGTCCGGAGAAAATTTGAACACTGATTTCATGGTGAGTTTCTATGCCTCTCAGGACACTAGCAAAATCTTGGCATCCTGGTGGAGGGAAGACAAGAAATTCATGAACCGAACTTATGGCTGGTACCCGACGGTCAATCTCAGGGAACCATACGCCTATATCATGGCCCTTCTCTGCATATTACATGGGGAGAAAGACTGCTCTCGGTTTTCAGAAGCTTGGATGCATATGGATTTTATAGTCGTCATTTTGGGTACTAGTTTCAATTGGAGTGCTATCATCTCCAAACAGTTGAGCACATGCATAAAACAATCTCAGGTGCCAAAGGAAGGAGATACCCCCGCCTTCTACATGGCTTCATATCTACTGGATGTCATCTGAGCCTAGAACACTTTTGCTAGGATGAACTTGAATTGGCACCCTTCGGAGCTCCCAGTCCATGTATACTACAACATCTTGTGGGAAAATAGGTACAAGAAATCCTATGTTGTTATCTGTGATCATTTTATTACGCCCATTTACTTCTTAATCTTTAAGAGAGAATTCCCTAGATTATGAGACAAAGCAAAGAAGGTCATAGTCAAAATTGGTCACTGGTATTTAGACGAACGAGAAACCTACATCAGGATTTTCGACGCCACAGGGGTGCCACATTTATTACCCCTTTATGTTCCAGGCCGGCTAGTGTTAGGAGAAATCTACTATCAAACCATCATACAAGGATACAATGCAACTTTAGTGAAAGACAAGAAGCGAGTTTTCATACCGTATGGATTCCATATTGGCTTTTGCATGGTCAAAGACACAGCGCATGCTAAACGACTTGGGCTAGGTCAATTGGAATTTTAGGTCCAAACTGGTCGATTTCGCAAACATGATCCCAAGGGATTGGTCCTACAGCACACGTCACAGGTATCACCCTGTTGGCCTTATGCCCACGATCGGTTTGAGGATGAAATTTTCACCGAGAACGCTCAAGACTGGGATATGGTGGCAGTCAGGAAGGCCAATCCTGGAGGAACTAGCTTTAGAGATTTGAGCTATGAAGAGTAGGCCACGCTATTGGAGCAAGCAATTCAAGGAGTTGGCCGACACCCTGAAGCAGCAGTAGCATATGAATTGGAGGAAGAAACAAATAACATCCAAAGAAGACATTGAGGTCACAAATGCTCATCAGGGATCCCTGGTACAAATCAAAGTTTTCCCTGAACATCAAACAGCTCAAGAAAGTGACGCACTTTTATACCAGCAGTCTCAGCTACTAATGAAACAGATGCAGAATAACTCGCATCCTTCCATAAGTCTCGGAATTTCAGTTACCTTCCAAAGAGTTCCAACAGAACCTATCAGTCTTGGTCTCACATCCACCGATGACGCCAATGGGTCCGGTAATCCTGAGTCTACGATATCACCAATTGATCTCTCGGGAGAAGGAATAGCTCAACCAGAGATGGGTCGGGTGTCGATAGAAACACAAGTGCCCAACCCCTTGAGCATGCTAATACATATATACAGCAACGACGAGAGCACAGAGCCTTCTTGTGGCACCCCAATGCGCATCCAAGAAGAAGAATATCCTGAAAATACCTTTTCCCCAAGTCCCGAAAAGGTCTCTTCTGCTAGGCCCGAGGTTCAGGACCAGGGAATCGAACAAAAGGAAGCTAAAGATGAAGGTAATCTCAACACAGGAAACTCTGATGAACTGAAAATAGATGTAGGCCCAAGTGGCGAGCCTTTGCAGAAGGAAATCGACAGTTCCACGATCAATAAGCAAGTAAGTGACAAGTCCATACAAGACACCTCTATCCTGCACAATACTCAGATCCCCGGTGAGCAACAAGTAGAATTTGGATCTACAAGGCAGAACGAAGAAGTTCGAGAGCCCACTCTCGAACAAATTTACACTGCGGGAATCTTGGGAAACAATCTCACATGGGGTGATCAGTAGATACCAGACCCGATAGATGAGGTCGCGGACATCTATGCGATCTCCTATGATCAAAAGAGAAAGGCTATCGTTCAGAAGACTGCAAAGAAGAGAAGAATCACCCTGGATCATTCCATCATGGTTGTCACTAAGGAGAAGTTAATCGATACAATAGACGCCCGTACGTCTGAGCTGATTGGTGTGGGAAAAGCCCTCTCAGAGACTGCCCAGGACAGAGACAGGAGAGATGAAAAGGAACTTGTCGCCGCCCAAAAGGAGCTCAAACACTTGCGCCATCTTGCCGATTACTATAAGGGTGCTACACAGATAATTGTGTATTTAAAATATGAGTTCGATAAATTTTACGATGAGTTCAAGAAGGAAAGACAGTTGTTAATCTTGAATATAGCCAAATTCCAGGAAGACACTCTCATGGCACTCATGACATGTAAGGAAATGGAGCGATGGTATGAGAAGGTGCAGCAGGAAATGGAGAGGATCGAGTTTATTGAAGCAGTCCAGAAAGGTCGAGAAAAGGAAGACCATGGCATTCGGCTAGTAAGTAAAAGCAGTCTCAATCGCATGAAGCGATCGACTGAATACTGATCCAAAATTTCTCGAATCCCACATGAACAAATCTAAGAACAATGGGCCAGATGTCAAAAGCACTGGTATAAAATCAATAAAATAATGAATGACATCAGACTCCCTGAGTATGGTACCCCCGATATGTTTATCGACCTAAACGAAATAATCAAGTTGTGCGCAAACAAGATGCGTCATGGGTCAAAGAATGTGCAAAGGTCATCGATCCAAATCCTGGGCAAGTATAATAGTTCGCAGGACATCCAATCAAAGCCAAAGCCATACTTCAAAATTTGAACTTCAGCCTCGCAAAATATCGAGCACACACAGCAAACATCAGGGGAATCTATGCGGCTCCAATGGAACAGCATAGGTTTCCATGGGCCAAAACCTGTGAAGAACTCTTTATTAGATGGTCTGATTATGAAAGAGTCCACCCTTTTCAAGAAACAACTCGGGTGGAATGTTGAAAGATGGTTACATGATGACGCCACATGGCGATTCTTGATTAGCTCAAATTGTATTTTATCGTTAATTATTGTTAAGACTTTATATTATAAATAGGAACATCGACCAATGGTCAAAGGTTCGATGGTTTTTGTAAGAACTATTTTCTTTTGGTTGTTGATAATTATTTTGAGACTGCTACGAATTAAGAAGTCCTTCTGGACTAGAGATGAGCTATTTTCATCAGGAGTATGTGATTGGAGTTGGAGAAGAATTACTTCCTTTCCTGTTCCATTAATGTTGCAGTAAATGAGTAAGAGAAATTAATTATTTTGTCAAGTTATTTGGTGCAATGTTTTGATGTTCCTTTCTTTAGATAATGAAAGTAAATCATTGTGCTTCTATGTGATGAATGTCTTGGTAGATGAATTATTTTGCTTAACATGACATTGATTATAGTTGTGTTTCTTTCTCTATGCTAAGTAGTTTACCTCAGCTATGTGATGAATGTCTCGGTAGATTAATTATTTTGCTTACTCTGATCTTGATCACATATGCATCTTCTTTCTATTAAGTAGTTTTCTCAGACAACAGTTGGATGCTCTTTCGGTTAAAGTATTATTACTAAGCCCTTTGGCATAGGATCATTGTCTGCATGTTCGAGTAGAGGGTTATCCCAAGATCGACACCTTCCCAATAGTTAAAACTCTTTTCCTATCTTCGTCAAGTTGGTTTATACTGGCTTGCATCTCTTGTACCTGCCCCACCTAAGAAAAAATACAGAAAAAACTTTCTTAACTGAAGGAAGAGCATTCACCAGAAAACACAAAAGCTCGTCGATAATTTGGCCATATTGTAAGATCTGGAGAACCATTCCACTCCAAACGTTGCAGAGTCTAATTGGGCCTCGGTGGCGGGTTTGGTTCCTGTTGTTGAATCAGGGGATTTAGGCCCCATCAACAAGTTGTTCAAAGCTAGCATCTAGATTCTATGGTCCATTTGAGATATTGGATAGAATGGGGCCAGTTGCATACATGCTTACGTTACCTGCATCCATGAATGTGCATAATGTATTTCATGTCTCTTTGCTGAAAAATCATGTACATGGTCCTAACCATGTTATTGATTGGAATTTGATTCAAGTAGAGCCAGAATGAGACTTTTACGTCCATCTGGTGCACATATTGGACAAAAAATTCAATATTCTTTGGAAATGATTCATATAACTAGTAAAAGCTCAATGGACCTGCTACAGTCTTAAAGATTCTACTTGGGAGCATGAAGATGCCTTGCAAGCAAAGTACCCGCTACTTTTTGAAGAATTTTGAAATTTTGATTTATGTTTTTTATATGCATTGAGGACAATGCCAAAATAAGGGGGAGGGGAATGTAATACTCTGGTTTTGAATCCCCGGATCAAATGTTTTATTTTTTTTATTTGATGAAAGATCGTAGTTCCTAAACAATTAAAAGAGGTCCAAGTGCCTAGGAAATGTAATACCTTGAACATTGCAAATAATAAAATACATCACTCATTGCAAGACGATCAAGGACAAGAGTTATAGGGGGATATGATTCCACGAGACAAGGGGATAAAGGGGCTAAGTATTTTTATTATATTTTATTTACCCATCTTAGAATTTTAGAGATAAAGAAGTAGTTACATCAACTTCTTGGGGAAAATGCCATGTGGTTCTTTATTGCATGTAATTTCATAAACACATCATCTGGGTTGTTTGGGGGTTCTTCCTCATGGTTCTTCCTTGTTGTTCACTCGTTCACTCTTTATTCATTTGTTTCTCATTCATTATTCCTCATTCGTTCTTGTTCTTAGTTGGAACATGGGGATGAACTATTAAAGGAAAGAAGTCATTGTTTTATTGGTTGTAGTAATTATTGGTGTATGTCAACCATGAATTGACGCATGTATGCATGAGACGCATTGCCTTGTGATACACCTTGTTTACAGTTGTGAATCTTAAGAGTCCCGGCATGGAGATTCTTGACCAGATGCACTGGAGCCCTGGATAGAAGTGGACAACTTGAGGTATTGTGTGGAAGTGAAGGGGGTTCATTGTCTTTGGGTGGTGCATGTTGGAGAGAAGAGAGTTGGTGTACTTTGGATTGGTGTGTGTGGAGAAAAATGTAAGATCTTGAGTGTTGACTAGTTTGGGAAGCTAAGTGTCTCTCTGGAACCTGTTTGTAGTATCCCTCCTAGGATAGCTGATATAAACTACTTGTCAGGATTGTTGTGGTACTTAGTGTTTTTATGAATCAATTATTTTTTCAAACAATTTGACTACCACCTCAAAACCCCATTGTACCTCCATTTTCCCTACTGTTGTAGGTTTATAACTGTGTGTGGGTATTTATTAAACACGTTTCACATAAGCCATCCCACTATGACCTCTTAGTGATGCTGATATATGTTTAGATATTTTGTTGTTGGTGCTTTAGTGTGTCTCTTTGATGGACAAATGAGTTTATATATATTTTTCAAAGGAAAAGGATTATTACAAATAGATCATAACAGTAATAGAACTCAATACAATTTTCCAAACACAAATTGCACACCACAAATGATATATTATTAATTTGTTGACCTCATTACCGTGGTGACACAGATTTGTGATATCAATGGAAAACGTGTGATGTAGGTTATTGAAGCATTAGAGTGTACTCTCCCAAGCTTCTAGAAGGTACAAGAGAACCTCTACAGGCCCCATGACCACTAGCAATGAAAATCGGCCTCTCATAGTGGCACTCAGCCCCAATAGAGGAAGTTTGACCCACTCAAAGAGATGAAGTCGCCCCCTCAAGAGAATAGTTCATCCCCTCTGCAAGTTGACTCGGGCCTCAGCCAAAAATAGTTTTCTCGGTCCCATCAAGTCTAGAATCCACCTAGCTAAGGAGAAATTCTCCCTAACATGCAAAGAACACAACTAGAAAAGGAAACTCAACCCCACTCAACCAAAAACATGGCCAACACTGAATAAATCACCCCTTCAACCACTAACTCGACCCAACAAGAAAAACTCAGCCCAAATGAGATGGCATGACCCAAAAATAAGAAACTCAACCTTCTAAAACCAAAAATCATCCTCAACAAAAGGAAACTCAACTACAAAATGATGAAATACTCAGCCACGCTAAAGAACAATTAAGAAATGTGAATGATCCCTCCTTTATGATCGACTAGGGTGGATAGTTTCACCACCGAACCCAATCCCAATCTCATTCTCTAGGGTTTTTGTCCCAAGAGCCAAATCCATAAGAGCTCTCTCAATTTCATTTTTAGAAAATAACAATGCATAATGAGAGAGGGCACCCTCATTCTCCTTTTATTTCCTCGTTGACCCTTTTCCAACCCTTTTACTATTTTAATAAATTAAAGTGACTTTATTAACTCAAATCCACTTAAAACACCTTTTTACCTAATTACTCAATGTCACCTTTTAAAAATATTACTTTCCATCTCCTATGACATTAAATAATTAACCCTTTTTCTCCTCTGACTATAGTCTATGGTAAGCACTCAAGTTATTGCGTTGATCTCCTAGAGCTATTATTTGGAAAGGGACATTGCAGTCCTCCCTTCCCGATATTGATTGTCCTCAAGCAACTGCAAGATAGGATGTTGCAATATTTGGTCTCCTTCCCACGTGGCATCCTCTACTAGAAAATATCTCAACCTGATGAGGTACTCTTCGATCACCTTGTTTCATAGTTTCCTCTCTCAAACCTCCAATACCTCCTTAGGAACCAACTCTAACTGCCCCTCCTCATATAATAGAGGTAAATCTACCGAAGAAGTGGCTTGTTGTCCTAGTGCCTTCTTGCGCCATGAAACATGAAACACATTGTGTATCTTACTTCCCTATGACAAGTCAAGCTCATAAGCTACCTCTCCAACTCTTTGTATCACCCTCTAGAGGCCATAAATGCAGGGATTAATATTTTTGGCACCACTTTTCTTCAGTGAATACTATCTATATGATCGTAATATCAAAAATACCAAGTCCCCCACCTCAAAAGTGTGCTCAATTTTGTGTATGTCTACATAAAACTTCTATTGGTTTTGTGCCACCTATAAATTGTCCTTGAGAGCCTCGAGGATATCTTGACTCTCCATGATCTAATCCTTGGCTTTGGGAGCCATGCTATCACCAAAATCCAAATCAACAAATGATGGAGCATCATAGCCATATAATGCTTGGAATGGTGTCATACCAATGGACATACGATAAGTGGTATTATAAAAGTGGTCCCCCAAATGCAACCACTTAACCCATGCCTTTTTCTTCATGGACACATAGTTACATAAATACCCCTTGAGCCACTTGTTCAAAATATTTGTCTGACCATTTGTTTGGGGGTGGTAACTAGTGCTAGGAGTCAACTCTATGCCAGCCAACCTAAATAGCTCATGCCAAAATGCACTAAGGAACTGGATATATCTGTCACTGATAATGTAGTTTGGCAACCCATGGAGTTTGAATACCTCCCTGAAGAACAAATCCACTACTTGTGCTACCTTGTATTCTGAGGGTATGAAAAATAAATGTGCAAACTTGGTCAACCGATCGACCACCACATATATGCAATCTCTGCCCTATACTTTAGGTATACCTGTGATGAATTCCATGGAAATGCTTCCCCACTTATGCTTTGGAATGGGAATGGTTGTAGTAACCCCATAGGATGAGTCTTCTCTAACTTTTTCTACTGACAAGTCATACACTCCCTCACATATCTTAGTACATCATATTTGAGGCCCTTCCAAGTGAACCTCTCCCTTATCTTCCTTTAAGTTTTAAAGTATCGAGGATGCCCTTCCAAGGGTGTACCATGCATATCCCTCATAATATTATCCTTCAATGTATACTCTGGGACTAAGTATATGTGGTCCTTGTAGTAGATGATTTCATCCACCACTTTGTACATATCATCCTATATGTTTTGATACATCAACTTGCAAGAAAAATTATTTTTTGAATACTCTACCTAGATATGAGATTTCCAATCAGCTCAAATCTCTGCAAGTGAACATATCTCTGGTTTCCTGGAGAGAGCATCAACAACCACATTTTTCTTCCCTTTTGCATACTCAATGTCAAAATCATATGCTTGTAATTTTTTGACCCACTTCCATTGCCTCTCATTTAAGTATTTCTACCCCAGGAAGTGTCTGAAACTATTTTGGTCAGTCTTAACCAAAAATTTTACACCTACCAAGTACTGTCTAAATTTAGCCAAGGCATGCATGATGGCAAGCATTTCCTTGTCATAGATGGAGTAGAGTCTCTCTAAATATGTGAGTTTTGTACTCTCATATGCTATCGGATGTCTATACTACATCATAACTTATCGTATTCCCTCACCCGATGTATCAAACTCAAGCACAAAGGGCTGAGTGAAATCGAGAAAATCTAAAACTGGGCAAGTGCTCATCACTTCCTTCATCCTGTCAAATGTATTATAGGCCTCCTATGTACACCGGAATGCCCCTTTCTTCGTGATATATATGAGTGGTGCAGACAACTGTGAAAATACTTTAAAAAACCACTGGTAGTAGTTGCATATCCCAAAAAATCCACACAAATGTGTAAGGTTCTTGGGTAGTGGCCAATCCAATATGGCCTAGATATTCTCCCTTTATGTACTTGTTCACCCTGGCCACTGACCACATGACCCAAGTATAGGATATTTTTCATGCCAAAATCACACTTTGACTCCTTGGAATACAATGATTGTTCCTCCATGATGCTCAAAATCTCACCCAAATTATCTATGTGTTCCTCCCATGTCTTGTTATATATCAGAAGATCATCAAAGAACACCAACAAGAAATTCCTTAGCCACTTTTTGAAGATGTGTTTTATGTGGGACTAAAATGTAGTTGGTGCATTGGTCAACGTAAATGACATGACCAAAAAATCATAATGCCCATAATGGAATCTGAAAGAAATTTTTGGGATATCCTGCTCTCTTACTCTAATCGAATGATACCCCGATCGAAGATCAATATTCAAAAAATACGCTGCCCCTTGCAACTCATCCAGAATCTCATCGATCATGGGGAAAAGGTACCTATTCTTGATCGTCTTCTTATTCAAGGCTCTATAATCAATACACATCCTCATTCTTCCATCCATGTTCTTCACCAACACTACCAAAGAAGCAAATGGACTAGAACTAGATCTGATGTGTCCCATCTCCAGCAATTCCTTAATATCCTTTTCAATTTCATCCTTCAATTTATGTGGATTTATGTAGGGAGTAGTGATCATAGGTTTTTTCCCCTCTTCCAACTCAATGGTGTGCTCAAATCCCCTATCAAGCGATCTCCTTGGAGGTATCTTCCCAAAAACCTTGTCATGCCTGCTCAACAATGCTTGAATATATGCCTGATGATGTTGTTGTCCCTCTACTTTTTATTGACTTGTAATCAAGAACTCAGTTGCACATGCTACATCTCCATGTCTGAAGATGGTATCCATAATTTTGGCTGACATAATCTTAGGGACATCATTTTACATGCCCCTCGGAACAAACTTCTTTCCATTTGTTGTATTGAACTTTGTCTCCATTACCTGGAATTTCATTATAATTTCCCCTAAGGAATGAATCCACTGAACACCCAAAACTATATTAGTGTCCACCAAATCAACCACATAAAAATCGTCGGTCAATGTATAGATTCCCAATGTCACGGCCAACCTCAGAATATTCTGCGTGCATGTCATATTAAATCCATCGGCCACTACCATGATGAACCCCTCAAAGTCCTTTGTAGCCATGTGCCTCTTGGCCACCAATGTTGCATCAATGAAGTTGAGGGTCTCCCCACCCTCAATCAAAGTGGTGACATGATTTCCCCATAGTACCCCTCTGACTTTGAAAGTGTAGTATCTGGGGGTGCCTAATAGAGTGGCGATAGTCACACCCTTAGCCTCCTGATGAGGCTACTCATCACTCAAGCCTCCCTGCTCGTTTCCTTATTCCTGTGTAACTTCCTGCTCTTCCTAGGCACTGTTTGAATGCACCTATATGTATTGTACCTTTTCCTTCCCCATGCACCTATGTCCTAGTTCCCAATGCTCTTTGCAAATGAATCAAACCTTATTTCTTCTCAACTCATTATGGGTCACCTCATCCAAATTTACCTTTCTGGTCCACTCTTTCTAAAAATGTTTCTTATCTTTCTTTTTTTGGGGGGGGAATGAAAGGCTTGGAAAAAGTTTTTTTATTTTGGATTGAACCCTCCATGTCCTATGTCTTGATGATGGCATCCTATAGAGTCTATGGTTTGAAGGATTTCACCCAACCATGTAGTGGCTTAAATAAACTCTCAGTGAACAACAACACTAACCTCTGCTCGAATATATCTGCCACTGTGACTACAAGCCTCTGGAACTTTGTAATGTAGTCATAGGGTGTCCCAACCTTCCTGAGTTGTGCCAAATCTATGAAATGTAATTCTATATCCTTCTTTTCAAACCTCTCCATCAACTTCTGTGTGAAGTACAAATAGGAGCTAATTTTGGCATGTCCCAGAGTGACAATCCATGGTGCCACCACTCATGGGCCTCTCCATCTAAGTGCAAGGTAGTGAATTTAATCGCTTCCACCTCTATCATAGCATTGATTTAGAAGTATGTTTCCAACTTCTATACCCATGCTCTAGTCGTTCACTTGTTGGAACCATCAAAGGAAGGAATGGACAACGTTCCAACCTTCTGCATGAGAACAATGTTCTGCGGACCCCTGTTGAAATCCCTTAGTATGTTCATGAATTTGATGGTACAGTATTCCTGTAGTGACATGGATCCCTGGAAATCATCACCTAGAACCTAGTACTCCCTTCAATAATAATCAAAGGTTTCACCCTTTTCTTGTTTCCCTTGATTTCTTGTTTGTTGCTACCCCAAGAACTGAGGAAAAAGTGGTATAGGAATCATTCTACTGGTGGTCCTAGTGCCAACGTCTATGGGAATATTATTCTTCTTTCCTTCTGCATGATTCACATTGTTCCCATCGGAACCCCTTGCACCATTTTCTCCCCCATGGTTTGTTTCCCATTATGTCCATTAATGCCCCCCCCACCATTGTTTCCCCCATGGTTTTGGTTCACTTGAGCGCTAGAAACTAATTGTGTCATGAGTTGTACTAGTTTTTGTTGTCTCATGGCTAAAT
>SNQJ01S0033347.1:0-10814 GCA_010110895.2 Picea sitchensis | reverse complement strand
TATAGAATTGCAGTCAATATCTCTATCCCATGACTAGACAAACTGAGACGTGAGGTCAGCCAATGGAAAATCAAAAACTGAAAAGAGAAGGTGGCTTTGCCCGCAAGAAACGGGACAATTTTTAGTTTTTTTAAATTTTTGTTTCGAGTAGAAACATTTTCACACCACACACAAAAATTGAATCGTAATAAAAAAGTGCAATCCCTAAACTTTCGGCGAAATACGTATCAGACTTGTAAAAGAAAATATCCGTTGACTGCATCATTCAATTCCAGTTCGAGAAGGTGCCAATGTCGGAAACTTTGAACGGGGAAAGTGACGCACAGTCGGTCCCAAACCCGGGAACGATCACGGGAGCTCCACTTGAGGGATTTCAATGTACTGACACCAAGAACTTTGTAGTTGGATTCTCGTGAGCGGGGTTGTACAATCTTTTTGTCAAAGCGGTTCTATGTTTTTTATTTTATGGCAAACTATTTTTGTAATCTATTCACATAGTTGTTGGTGAAATCATAGTTTTATATTGTTTAAATGATGTTTTTGAATGTATAAATCAATTTAGTCGCTTCAAAAATTTAAGGGACAAAATCCATAGAAAAACTTGTTCGAAAAAAAATTAAAATTTACATGATGTTTATTGGTGTTATCATTTCAGGAGTCTCTAGGTTGTAAGTTGAACAAGGAAGAATACTCATAATTCTAGTTTACCAATGCAAAGACAAGATGACAGTTATCAGTCATTGAGTAAACAAAGAAATGAACATGACATTCAATCATAAGTGCAAGAAAAGATGAATGAACATAGGTCTGAACAATAACAATGAAAGAAGCTTATGATTCCAGTATATATATCAAAAGTCTTTACAATAAAAGAGTTAATAAAGCTCTCCAAATTCTAACCCCCCTTTAGCTCCTCCCTTTGGTCCTCTTTATATATACTACATGCTCATCTAGAAACAAAATAAATGGATCTCATAACCTCTTCACCTATCTTTAGTTATCCAAGTAAAATTCGAATTTATGAGGTGGATGGAAAATACAAACTGGCAAATTTCTGGAAAATGATGCTCAAAGATTCACCTATATCTCTCGAATACAAACAGTTGTTGGAAAACTGAGAAAGGTTTTTGAATATGAGTTCGTTCTTGTGAAAATCCTCTCACTTTCCAAAAATACATTTCCATATCATCAGAATATATCTCCAAAAAATATGACTAAAATAGGAAAACACAAATTTCCAAAATCTAGTCATATTCCTACAATCTAGGATTTGATCCCTAGAATGTTTACATTGAGGAAACGAAGTTCCACCTGCATGATTTGATGGGGGATGATCTTATCTTCAAATATATGTGGCCAACTTGACCCAAAAATCATCTTGCCAAGTCGAATTTTGACCAAAGTTCATCCATGTTGAAAGTTTGAAGAGTTGGTAGCGCAATACACAGGAAAAACACAGTTTGCGCTACAAACACCTGTAGGTGAATTTTTTCAACAACTTTGTCCAAAATTATTTTAAAACCTGAAAGAATGTTCGAAAATGATTCTTTAAGACCTGAAATTTGACTTCATAACATATTAAATGTTGCAATATATCAGAATCATTTAAACTTCCCCATACTTCATTTTACAAAAAGGTTTATGCCAAAATGTAATACTCCAAGTGTTTTAGACAAACACTCCATGCCTCTGGAATTGTTGCTTGTAAGATGAATACCCTGCACCCTGAAGAGAACAATTTTCCATACTATCACTGTAAACATATCCCTCTTTGAAAAATTCCATCAATAAACTCTAAAAATAGAGTATGCTTATGATATGCATTTCTTATGTATTTAACACTTGCTAGGGTTTTTGATCTTTGACACAAACTGATAAAAAGGTTCCTCTATGTTGCTACCATATGCATCTTCCTCTGGAATCAAATCATACATCACTAAAGAATTAAAACATAGTATATCTTCATTGTAGGTTGCTTCAGACCAAAACCCTAAGGACAAAAGTTTTTTTTTGTTTCTTTGCAAACCTTAGTAGTTTTCCTTTGATGGCGAGTTGCAGCTTTAGAAAAGTATCTCAAGACTTGATAATGATTTAAGAACCTTGAAAAAATTTCTTGATATACCTTTTTCACTTCAAAAGTATTCAAATGCAAAAACAAAGCTTTCTTACAAGTTGGTAGCGCACGTGATGGAAAACTAGCTATTTGCGCTACCAACTTGTCATCATGGAGAATAATGACAAATAAAAGATCAAGTTATGATCTGATGTGTAATGATGGGTCATTATGGACCATGAATGGATCTTACAACATGTGAATCACTCTTAAGAAAAATATGACTTTACTTTAGCAATAAAACTTAGGATGAAAACCCTAGATGACTATTTAGTCACCTATCAACTTTATTTGACATGACCAAATTTTGGTGAAAAGATTGACTTGAGAGGATGACTTTCTAGGAGCTAACAATTGGTTTCTTCCATTTCGTTTCATGTGATACTTTACTGATGTTTAAGGTAGAGTATGTATTATAAAGCAGTATTCTAAACATTCTAACAAATGACTATTTTTCTGTGATATTTTCCACGGACATTTGTGCAGCTACCAGGACTAGACACCAAAAAAATCCAGCCATGGTAAGGGCTGGTGTAGCCTAGGTCGGGTGCGATCCCCTAGTGATTTTGACTACTTATATGCCCCTAGGTTTCTCAGCCACAATCCAACCACAATCCAACCGTGCAGGTCAATGACCATAAAATACAAACAAAGGTAGTACTCTTAACACTCTAAGTTTTGGTCTTTTCATGGGATATTTTCTATGTAAGTTTTCTCAATATTCTGCTAGAAATTGTTGGATCTATAGATTTGAGTTGTTGAATCTGTATAATTTGAGTTCCCCAAGGGTTTTTCAGCATGTTGAATCCATTTATACATTCAAAAATGCAATGTAAACAACGAAAAATAGTGATTTCCTCCATATTTATATTGCCCAAAATATTAATTCATTATTCATTAATAAACATAAAGAATAAATGGAGAATTTTTCCTAGGACAATGAAAGTACTAAAAAGTATTGACAAAAGGTGAATTAGTAGTATGCATGTTTTAGTTGATGCCATCGTTGGTTCGAAACCCTAGGAAGGATGATCCTGGCCTGATGGCTCCTAGGTGGATGGATCGATGGTTCAGAAGTGGCTTAGGGAGAGGCGTGGGCTAGGAGTGATGTAGTGTGGGGTAAGTAGGAGTATAGGGGTTATAGCTTAGGGGCTTGTGTCCGAGGTCTTGTTAGGGTTTAGGGCTTATGGAGACAACTATAGGCTCCTCAATGGAGGAACTGGAGGATGACCTATGGTGTAGTCAGAGGGGCTTATACAAGCCGGATGAGGCGTATAGGGAAGATTTAAGACTCTACCAGAAATCATTGATTAAGGATGACGCACGAGTGGATAAAGTGGAGGATGTGCTAAAGGCACGTACCATGACAATGACAGATGGCTCTCTTTTGAGGAGATTGAGGGATACAAGAATCATTGGTACCATAGACGAGACGTTTGCTCAGGAATCGGAAAGGGGAGGGGGGTTAAGATCTCCTGAGACATACTCTTAGGGTTATTGCTTGTTGTAGGTTGGGAAGGGGAAGTTGTGTTGTAAGGAAACTAGTGAGGATGGTTATGTAACGGTGCCTTTCCCGCAGAAGGATGTGGTGGATAAACATGGCAGTAAGGGAGTAAACGAGGGTCTACCAAGAGAGGGAAAGCAAGTTCTTAGCGGTTATGCAACCAGTCGGTCGGTTGAGTCGAAGCAGGGAGTCGGGGGAGGTAGGGATTCTCTGGAATTTGCGGTATGAGGAGGTAGAGTTGATAGTGTGGTGGGTGGGTTGCAGCACACAGTGGGTAATACTGACATACCTGGTTTTCACAGTAGTAGTGTGGAGGTTTTTCTGGCACAGGGATTAAGGAGTGGAAAGTGAAAAAGAGCAAGCCTTCGGTCACGCTAGGTTGAGACATTGGGATGGTTGTTGTGGGGGGCTACCTGGCGCGGGGAATTGTGGGAAGATTCGGTTATGGGGCGATAGTGGCCAGGGACATTCATGGGTGGGTGGAAGCATCTTGGGGCTCTGTGTTGGGGTATAAGCATGAAATTATGATTTTAATTAAGGGATGGCTTTTCTTTCTGTTACGAATAGAAGAGGATGCAGAACGGATCTTGAGTATGGTCTTGGTGGTGAAGTCAGGCAATTTGATGTTGAAGCATTGGCACCTTGCATTCAACCCAGAAAAGGAACACATGAGGTGTAGACACTTGTGGGTATTGATGCCTGGTTGCCCGCTTTCATTTTGGAACCTAGCGGCGTTTAAAGAAATAGGTAATGCTCTTGGGAAATTTCTTCATGTGGACCCAGAGCTATTGGTTGGATCAGATAGGTGGATGGGTCGAATTCTAGTGGAATTCGATTTAAATGAAGGACTACCAGATTTGATAGACATAGCTTAGCACGACTCTGTGTTTCAACAAATATTGGACTATGTGGGTGTCCCATTTAGATGCGCAGTTTGTAAGGGGACGAACCATTTGTGGCATCAGTGCCTCCAGAATTTTTCAAAAAAAGCTGCAATTGTTGAAGTGGAAGAGGACCCGCAGATCCTGGTTTCGAACATTGATTGTGGTGGTGGGTTTAAAAGCTTGCAGTCATCGGTCGTGGATAACGCTTGTGATTGCGGTAAGTCATTTACTCAGATTCCAAATAACTCTACAATTTTTTCTGTTTTAGATAATTTTGGAAGGCATGGGGTGGGTCTAGGAACCAATCCCGATTCTTTATACTCTTCGAGGGTGAGGGGGACTGATTGCCTTTAGACTGTGGAAGGAAAGTCTGGGGATTTAAGGGGATGTTGTAGGAGGGGGTCTTTGGGCATGACTCTTGAAGAGGTATGTGTGGGGAGGGTTGCAGCAGGGGCAGGATGGGATGTCTCTATGGGTGGGGGGATATATGTTTCATCAGAGAAGAACGAGACATGTTCGATTGAACAAGTGTCGGGAGGGGAGAAGGGTCTGAGTGGAGGAGTAATCTCGTTTGCGGAAAATGATGTTTCTATCATGGAGCGGAGTGGGTTTTCTCCTGCGAGTGTGGATCAGGAGGACTTGATTGCAGGGGAAGATAAATCATAACCCATTGTTCAACCTTCTCGAAAGAAGGTTGGATGGGAAGCGGGGGTGAGAAGTAAGACTAGTTCTAACCCTGATAAGACGTCGCCTGCAGACATGTTTTTGATTGACTTGGAAGGAAGGGGCAGTGATAATCAGGTTTCAACTCAAAATGCTTCCTGTGAAAAGGTCGTTGTAAGATGTTTGGAAGACCAGAGTGCAGGACCTCTTCAAGACTTGAATGTTTTGGAGGAAATTGAGGACTCCCTTATAAATTCCATTCCTTCCTACAGGGATGTTCTTACCCGAATTTCATTGTCGATCTTTGTTGGGGGGTCCCTTTAACAAATTCAATTGAAAAGAGTGCGAAGGAGGAGAATTTAAAGGGGGTAGTGGATACTTGTCCGTGGGGTGAGGAGTCATTGATGAAGGGGGCAATCCTCAGTGGGATGGAAAAAAAATTCTCGCCCCTGAAAACTAGGAATGCGTGGAAACTTGGGAAGGAAAAGGAAAACTTAGATTTGGAGAAGGTATTGGTTCTTGATGGACCTAGGGTGCTTAGAGCACAGAAATCCATGGCGAGGGGTAAAAGATGATTCTAGCAACCCTAAATATTAGAGGGGTGGGGGGGCCTGCAAAGAAATTAGCCCTCAAAAGGTTCCTTGAAATAGTTAAACCAGATGTACTTTTTCTATAAGAAACTATGGTGAGCGAAGTTAAAACGAGAGAGTTGTTTTTAAAATTACTCCCAAACTGGTATTTTTGTGGGGTGGACTCTTTTGGTCTTTCAGGTGGATTGTTAACAACCTAGAATCCGCGCAAAGATTATTTTTCTGCTTACTTGACCCCTGCAGGAATTTTGCTAGAAGGGATAGTCAAAGATATTAAAATTAATAAAAGTCTGAAGTTGTTGAATTGTTATGGCCCTTACTCTGATAGAGAGGCCTTCTGGGGGGTTTTGAAAAAAGATGGAATATTTAATGAACCTAATCTTATAATGGGAGGTGATCTAAACTTCACCACTTTGAGTCAGGAGGTTTGGGGTGATCTTGCTAGAGCGGATCCCCTACAATTGTTTTTCAGTCAGATGATACAAGTTGGGGGTTTAGTGGATGTTGAGCCTGCAAAAATACTCCCTACTTGGAGGAATGGTAGAATTGGTAAGGATTACATTGCAAAGAGACTGGATAGGTTCTTGCTAGATGAGAGGTTAGTTTTGTCAGGGATGAGATACAGATCTTGGGTGTGTAATGCTAATATTTCAGATCATATGTCAGTGATCCTTCATTTGGAACAAGAAAAAGAAGTTGTCAACTATCCTTTTAAATTTAATTTTGTATGGCTTGAGGATCCAGAGTTCGTTGATTTAGTAAAATCCAATTGGAATGATCTGTTGGGATCAGAGATGCTAAATCCTATGGATTCTTTGGTTAAAAATCTTAAGTTACTTAAGTCTTTGGTGACTCGCTGGGAAAGGAAGAAAAAGACTGAAGTAAAGGCAGAACTGGTACAATTAGAATTGGATCTGGATACTTTATATACTGATTTCCTAGGGGGGTTTGAGAAGGATGAAGATAAGGTCATGGTGATAGAAAAAGAAAAAGAAAATTGTTACTGTTAAGACAGGAGGAGGAAACTTGGAGGCAAAAGAGCAGTGTAAACTCGTTGGCAGCAGGCGACAGGAATACTAAGTTCTCTCATGCCTTTGTAAACTCTAGAAAGCAGATCAATACTATCTGGGATATTACTAAGGAGGATGGTACAGTTATCACCAAAAACCTAGATCCTCAAAACGAAGCAGTTAATTATTTTCAGAATATTTTTAAGGAACATGATAATATTGTTATTTATGATCAACTTGCAGTCTTGAGGTATTATATGAGGTTGTTTTCAATGGAAGAAGGGATCAGAGTGGTCAAGCTTGTTACTTTAGCAGAAATATTGACTACCCTTAAAGGATTTAAGGCTTCTAAAATCCTTGGGTCGGATGGTTGGACGGTTGAATTCTTTCTAGCGTTCTTTGATCTTTTAGGAAATTCTATTTTAGGTTTGGTGGAAGATTCCAGGAGGAAAGGGAGAGTGTCAGGTGCCTTGAATGCAACCTTTATTGTTCTTATACCTAAGAGTGATAAACCAGATTCCTTTGGAGGCTTTAGACCAATTTCATTATGCAATTTGGTTTACAATATTATAATTAATATTATTGCAGCTAGAATTAAGACCTCACTTTTTGTTGGTATTTCAAAGGAACAGTTTGGGCTCCTAGAGGGAAAACAAATCACTGATGCTATCGGGGTTGTTCAGGAATCTTTACACAGTATTAAGGTTAAAAACATCAAAGCACTGGTTCTAAAACTGGATTTGATAAAGGCTTATGATAGAGTGGATTGGGGATTTCTTAGACTAATATTATTACAAGTTGGTATGAGTCTAGAAGCAACATATTGGATTATGGGATGTGTGTCCACTGCAAAATTTGTGGTGTTGATAAATGGAAAGCCCACTAGTTTTTTCAAGAGTACTAGGGGATTAAGGCAGGGATGCCTATTATCACCTTTACTTTTCTTCTTATTGTGGAAGGGTTAAGTAGAACCTTACAGGAATAGGTTAGGGAGAAGAATATAGTTGGAATTCATGTGGCAAGAGGACTGAGAATAACACACTTGATGTTTGTGGATGATGTAATATTGTTCGGGAATGGCAGTATTGTTGAGTGGGAAGTTTTCAAGAAGGTCTTGGATCTCTTTTGTAAGGCGACGGGTATGGATTTTAGCCCACAAAACTCTGTCTTTTTAGAAGCAGGGTGGGATGATGAAGAAATCGTTCTTCTTAAAGCTCTTCTACCCTTTGAAGTAAAGTCAGTACATGTAGGATTTAAATACCTAAGATTTATCTAAAACCAAACGGTTACACTAGATTTGATTGGAACTCACTGGAGAAGAAATTTGAAAAAAGAATTTTGAATTGGAGCCATAGGTGGCTTTCTTTAGGGGGAAGAGTTACTCTAGTAAAGGAAGTACTTGAAAGCATTTCTGTTTATTGGCTATCCTTGGCTAAGATACCAAAAAGTGTTCTTAATAGTATAAGAAGGAGGATGTTTAGTTTTTTGTGGACAGGTAAAAAAGATAATGAAGGGATGCATCTGATAAGTTGGAAAAAGCTTGCAAACCCAAAAAAGACTAGTGGGTGGGGTATAATTTTTTTTTTACTTTTGGAAAAGCTTTGGAAGATAAAATTCTGTGGAGATGTCTTATGATGCCTGACCTTTGGCATGAGGTGATTATTAAAAAATATTTACAGAAGAAAACTATGGAAGAGTGGCTCAGGCAAGAAAAGAAAAATTGGGTTGGCACCTCAAATTTCTCGAGAGCACTAACCTCATATTTATCCATTATAACATACAGGTTGGTATGGAAACCTGGGAATGGGAAGGTTGTTAGAATAGGGCCAGATCCTATGGTTGGGTCATATAATTATTATAAATTGACAAGAAATCTTATTGAGACACTGAAGGCACAAGGGATTCAATTTCTGGCACAGGTCGGAGCTAGTAATCAGGAGGTTTTGAATCATACTAGCTGGAAAAAGGATAAGACTCTAGGGTTGGAAGGAGAACAAAATAAGGAATGGAAAATTTTTATTAAGGGTTTAGTTGGTTCGGGTATAGAACTGAATAATGAAAAAGACATATTACTGTGGTCCTGGGATACAAAAAGGGGTCAGGTAAATGCTAAACAAACCTATAAAGTTTTACTTTTGGAGGAGATGGTAGAAGAACCTATGTATTGGTATACTGATATTTGGAAATGGAAGTTGCCCTTAAAAGTCCAATTGTTTATCTGGATTCAATGTTAGAACATAAAATTCTTACTTGGGAAAATTTGACAAAAAGAGGATTTATTGGTCCGAGTAGGTGTGTCTTGTGTGGGATTTGTGAGGAAACAATGAATCATCTATTTGTGGAGTGCAGTTTTATAAAAGATATTTGGCTTTCACTCTCAAAGGAATTAAAGATACATAGTGTTTGGGAGGGAGGATAGATTGATGACTGCTTTAAAAGATGGATAAGGAAGAAGGAGAATAAGGAAGAAACCCCCTGCGTTATTTGTTGGGAGGTTTGGAAACATAGAAATTTGGTTATATTTGAAGATGTTACTCCTAATCTCATCAGAGTTTGTACTTGTATCTTACATGACTTGGGAGAAATAAAATCTGTCTAGTTCTCCAAGTATAGAAGGATTGATAGGCCTCCCATCCTGGACTGGGATTTAGTGGTGGGTTTTTTTTACGGAGCCTCACAAGAAATGGGTACAAAGTGTGGGGCGGGTGTTGTTTTAAAATGTCCAGTTTTGGGCACTTTCAGAATAAAAATGAACTATGGGAGAGGGACCACACCAAAAGGGAACTATTAGCTTTGTGGTGCATTTTATATTTTGCAAACTACAAGAAGGTAACAAGGTTACAACCGGTAGGTGATTCAAAGATTATTATTGATTGGTTTTCTAATGATAATAGCTTACATGTGATCTCTTTACAACCTTGGATGACAAAAATTAGAAGGTTGAGCGAGAGTTTTCAGCAACTCAAAGCTTAACATATCTACAAAACTTACAACAATGAAGCTGATGAGCTATCAAAGGAATCTTTACAACTGGACGAGGATGGTGTTTTTAATTCAATGGTTACAGAAGGTCAACCAATAAACTATGAAAGATTAACAATCAATTAAAAGATTTATGATACAAGGGAGAAATTAACTCTGGGATATTGTGTAATTGGTTACAGATACAAGCATATTTTTTGTATTTTGAACTGATATGTAAAACATAGATTATAATTTATAGGATGAAGGAGGCATTATATGTAAGCTCAAAACATACGTAATAGTTTTGGAAAAATGTGATGTATAGACTAGAGGTGGAAAAAATAACATTACAGTCTTGTACAAGATGTAATGATTTTGAAAAATACCTATTATATTTAATAATATAAGATAATTTTCTTATTAAAAAAATAGAAAGAATAAATATATATTAATAATTAGTAAACAAGAAGAATAAATATATTTCCTCTAAACGAAGTTAGAGGATAATAATCAACTACCTAAACTTCCACTCCGACTCTGCCATTTTCGCTTCCACTTGGGCTCTGAAACTTTTCATTTTGTTTTATAAACTTTATTCTAATCAAAATTGACTTAATATTTTTTTATTAAAAAAATTCAAAATTCTTTATTACATTAACGCAAATGATTAAAACTTTTCATTTTATTTTATAAACTTTTTTCGAATCAAAATTGACTTGTATAATTTTTTAAAAAAATTAAAAAGAGTTTCAATTTTTTTATTACATTAACGCAAATGAGCCATAGCAATAACATGAAACATAGCGATAAATAGGCACTCTTGGTGAATTAATCCCTTCCTGGAAATGGGCTTAGTAAATTAAACGCGGATTATAGATTTTTTTCGGTTCGTGACGTTTCAAAACTAACTATCAAACCTAACATTTAACCATTATGTTTTCAATGAAATCTCATTTAATTCCATCGTATGTTGTATTGAAATTAATCTTGATATAGTGTAGACTCCCCTAGCCACTCTCTTCATTTTCATGCAAAATAAATATGGTTGATAACATACCTTCAATAAATTTAGACATGGTTGATTAC
>SNQJ01S0033346.1:85359-98543 GCA_010110895.2 Picea sitchensis | reverse complement strand
GATAGTTGCGCATGAGTGTGCAATTTTACAAAGAACAAGTGCATGCATGTGACACCTGTCTGAGTAAAATGCGCACACTACGGGAAATTCTAGGGATTTGTAATTTTTGATATTTTTGATGTCTTTTTATGGATGATTAGGCTGATAAAATGTTTCTCTGTGGATTTAGGTGATCATCAGTATCCTATAGCATGATGTTGGTTCAATGGAGAGAGCAAAAATGGAACTGGTTGCAGGATGTGGTGAGAGCATAGCCGAGGGTGTAGAGACACTTGGAAGCCTGCGGGTTGCTCAAGTTCTTTGACTACCCCCTGATATGATCGTAGGAGATCCTACTGTAGTACATGATTGGGATGTAGAGAACTAATATACAATGCTTCATTTTTAGAGGGGAGAAACTAACATTCTCGACCACTGAGGACGTGTATTTCTTGATGGGGCTCCCATTTCGTGGGATGGCCCTTCTTGTTGAGCCCCATCTACTCGAGGATGATCGGGTGGAGACCATGGCAGCTCGTCATTGTACTGGGATGAGCCCCATGTCAGGTTCGGTCATCCACATCGAGGCCAATGATGACCTTCTTACTGAGTGTGTGGTGGTGATGTTGGTGAGGATGTATGAATGATTGGATACTCAGTGGATCATTGGTGGTTAGCTGAGGGTTGTGGAGAAGGTGTTGGATGGGGGCCTGTTTTCATGGGTTGTGATTATACACATGAAGATGATGGGACAGTTTAACTGGTGCCAGAGAGATGACTCTAGTGGCATCGCATTCAGGTCCATTTTGGTGGCCTAGTTCTTAGAGAGGGTGTGTTTGTTGCGCCCAAGGATTCTTCTTGAGCCCATGGGGCGACGAGAGCTGCGTCTAATGCGGTGGGACCACGTGCTGGCCTAACATGGAAGTGGGGAGGGTGGCCACTATTTCATGGCCATGGTGGCCCAAGTGTGGTGCCAGATGCCACAGGTCATCCTAAGATATCCATACACAGGTATGGACTATCGGTATGATCCAGACATGATGTTGCCTCCTAGGGAAGACTGTGATCAACGAGGTATGTGTTTGTGTTATCGTTTTATGTTTTGTGATTTAGATAGATAAAATTGATTATATATGTATATGGATGTTAATGCTATATTTGGTGTTTTTTTGTAGATGTGTGACCTCGAGGGTGAGAGGTGGAGGTGTTCGGGGAGCTGACTCACTGGGGGCTAGCTTGACCGACACGTACAGAGCCGAGGGTTGGACAAAGGCAATAGAGAGATGTTGTTGGTGTTGGACCAGTGAGAGATCCATAGACAGATTCTAGGGTGATGCTGAAGGACCTGCATCGACACTTCAAGCAGGTTCTATAGGGTGTACCTGAGGGCATGTGGCCCCACATCCAAGATGAGGAGGTCTTGGAGCAGTGTGTGGGAGTACCGACAGACTGGTGGACCCTGATCCATCGAGAAGCAGTGGCGGGGGAAATGATGATTGTTTGACTGCCTCCTGGACCTAGATGACCCCCAACTGGTGAGGTTCCTCTGATCGAAGAGGACCTTGGGGGGGGAGATTTGGGGGCACCTTGAGTGATGATTTTTGTATATATATATATATGGGTTTATGGGCCCAATTTTTTATATGGTATTGGACACCCATTTTTTGTGCTCATAGGGGTGAGGGGACTCAGGATCCTACGAGCAATTGTACATGTATATTTTTTGTAAACACTTATGACATTTGAAGATGATATATATATGGATATATTTTAGATGATTCATGTCTTTTTTTGTTATGTTTTTATGTATGATGTCATTTCTATGTGTTGTGACAAATGTATGATGCTATGGATAAAATGATGTTTAATGTGATAAATGCTAATATAATACTTGGTTAGCCATGTGATCTGCTACTTGATTGATTTGTCTTGGAATATGTGTAAATGTGATTGAATGCAAGTTGTGAGATAAGAGTCTAACTTGCAGATATTTGTGAAAGAGGAAAGGATCATGAACATGATTTACATTATTGAGTTGTAGGACGACAAGTTGGGAATATAATAGAACGCTAAGGTGATGAATGTGGTGGTGACTGGACTTAGCGAGGAGACCATTGATAATATTTTATCCTTCTTAGTTGTTGGTGGTCGATCCCAAACATATGCCATTGGATTGGAGCAGGACATGTGAGGGAGTATAGAGGGCCCAAGTGGTTGAAGTGAGATTCTGGGTCTAGCAGTTGGCACCATCAGTGCAAACCATGTGGTAGGCTGATGGATAATGCATCTGTGAATAAAATGGATGATATATCAGACATGAGGAGTGGTGGAAATTAATTCTAAAAACTCTACAAATGTGTACAAATATGAACCTAAGGTAGGGGACTATGCTTAGGCGTAAAAATTCTTTAAGTACAACCCATTGACGGGTTCTTTGAGAGGGTATCTTTCTATAGAGGCCAATGTGTAGGCGCCTTTAGTGAGGCAGGGGTGGATGATGTAGGGTCCATTCCATAATGACTCAAATTTCCCATGGCTGAGAGTACCATGGGTGATATTGTAGGGTAACACAAGATCGCCTTCATTAAAAGAGAGAAGGTTGACATGGCAGTCAAAGGTGGATTTGGACCATTTTTTAGCTTCCTCATTATGTTGTAATGATGATTGACGATCTTTATCAATGAACTCTAAGGTCAACAGGCAATGCTTCATTGGAGAAATGCTAGGTAATATATCAATGGAAGTTCATAATGTGGGTATTTCGCACTCAATAAGGAGGGTGGCTTCGATCCCATGGACGTGGTAGAATGGTGTAAAACCGTTGGTAGTTTTGACTACCATGCGATAAGCCCATAAAGTGGAAAACAACATATGATGCCAGTTGGTCTTATGTTTGTTTATGGTACATTGTAACATGGTTTTGAGGACTTTGTTGACGGCCTTGACCTATCTGTTGGACTGAGGGTAGTGTAAATGTGTTCAAACTACATATAATAGATCTAGATAAACAATAATACACACATTTGCAGAGAGAATTGGAGAAAGAAGAAGAAGGAGAGAAAGAATAGAAGAATTCTCATTAATAGTTTTGAAAAATGAATAGTTTACACATGATATACTCTATATAACTCAATGAGTTCAACTTGAGGATAAACAATGTGCCATAGTGGTGGTATAGAGTGATCTGGACACACACCAATAGTTACAGGAGTGAACTACCACCTATTCTAGTCTCTCAGGCAGTTACGGGAGTGAACTGCCACCTAGTTGAGTTAACTAGTCAAATAGTCTTCAGTTAATTGACTGAACAAAGAGTAGTGAGGAGTTAACTGAGGGAATCAAGGCTAATTCACAAATCTGGTGATGATACCAAGGAAAGGTCGAATTAGCATGGTGATGATACTAATGTTTCATGGTGATGATCCCAATGTTGCATGGTGATGACCCCAATGCAACATTTAAACTCAACTCAACTAGTCAAACTGAAGTGTGAACTGAAAGCGAATATTCTCTAGGTGGAATATTCTCCCCTAAAATATAGGAGATTAGATAATGACTAATGATGAATAATAAACAATGAATAACCTTAGGAAAAAGAAATCATAGGTGTGTGTGAAGTAACTCCAACACCCCCCCTAAACATTACTATGGTGAAAATAAAGAATGGGTCCCGGAAACGAGGCCATCTTAGGTACCCAAATACAAAAGATACACTGAAAATAAAGTGATGAAAGAGGGAAAACCTCATGGGAACCCCCCCCCCCTCAAGGTATAATGTATGTAAAAAAAGGAAATATAGTTGTTGGGAAACCGTTTCCTTCACACCAAAATGACCTCGCAGAGAATGGAATTTTTGATCAGTGAAGGTCTTGGTGAAGATGTCTGTCGTCTTTTCTGTTGAAGGATAGAACTATAACTCAATGATCTCCTCATGGACTAAGTCCCGGATGTAGTGCATGTGGATCTCTATGTGCTTCATCCGCTGCCTATGAAATGGATCTCTGCAAAACTTCAGAGTGCTCTGGTTGTCACACTAGATGACGTTTAGATGATGAAACTGAATGCCCAACTCAGTGAGAAAATGACGTAGCCACATAGCCTGAATGGTTATGTTAACTACCCCTCTGTACTTTGCCTCAGCTAAAGATAGAGCAATGGCAACTTGCTTCTTTCTCGACCAATAGATAAGCCCAAAACCAAGACTGAGTGAGTAACCAGATGTGGATTTGTGATCAGTGCTATCTCCAGCTCATTCAGAATCAATAAACCCGATGAGATCTAATCTAGAGTCTGCTACATAATGAATTCCAAAGGTGATGGTGCCTTGTACGTATCAATGGATACACTTTGTAGCTTTCCAATGTAGCTCATGCGACTCCTACATGAACCTAGAAACTACGCCAACTGCATATGAGAGGTCTGGTATGGAGTGTGTGAGATACAACAAGCTCCCCACTAGATATTTGTATAGTGTCCTATTAACCAATGGAGTGTCCCAGCCATTCTCAAGTTTGACTCATTATAGTAAAGGAGTCGGAGCAAACTTGCAGTCTGTCATGTGAAATATCTCAAAGAAATCTCGTGTATACTTGGCTTGAGACAGTTTGACTCCTGATGCATCCTGACTAATCTCGAGTCCAAGGAAGAAGTGTAGTGGAACCATGTCCGTCATCAAAATCCTGTCATGTAAAATCCTCTTAACTGCAACAATCACTGAATTCGAGCTACCGGTGATCAGCAAATCATCAACATACAAAACTAAAAATAGAATTGAATCAACCATCCTAAGCATGTCGACATTCAGGTCTGATTTACAATGTACAAAGTTATGTGACAACAGGTAGGAATCCATCCTGGCATACCATGCCCTCAGAGCCTACTTGAGGCCATAAAGTGACTTCTTTAGTCGACAGACCAAAGATGAGTTCTACATAAATCCATGGGGCTGCTCCATGTAGATCTCTTCAGAGAGATCACCATGAAGAAATGCATTCTTCACATCCATCTGATGGACTTCTCATCCCTTGGTTCATGCAATGGAAAGTGCCAATCATATGGAATCCATCTTCACTACTGGAGCGAAGGTCTCATCATAGTCAATACCATGAATTTGATGAAAGTCTTTGGCGATAAGCATGGCTTTGTATCTATTGATTTGTACATCCACTGCTCTCTTGGTCCTGTAGACCCATCTGCATCTGAAAATTTTCCTCCCAGAAGGAAGGGGAACCAGATCCCAAGTTTGGTTCTCGAGGAGGGAGTTGTACTCCTCCTGCATGGCGGATTCCCAAAAGGGATTTTCAGCAGCCTTGTCATAAGACTATGGATCTGAAGACTGAACCAAGAAAAGATGCCTCAAAGGAAATGGTTCATTGGAAGTGAGTGCAACAGGAGGCTCCTTGAAATAAGATCGAGTCCTCCTAGTATTGGTTGTATCACCAACGAGATCCCCTACATCTTGAAGAGTAGTTTGTGCCCACTTAGGCCTCTGCTCTGGCTCTGCAACTACATCTAGATGTTATGACTCTACATACGATTATAGTGACTCTGAACCTGAATCTGAATCATCTGAGTCCTCTGAATCATAACTCTCTTCTGAAGAAGAGTTTCCATGTGCATGCTCATCATATCAGACAGGTGGAAGAGTGAAGGTGTCTGCATGTGACTACTAAGGCACATGCGAGACAGTTTCCTTGAATTGGACACTATGATCAATGATGATCCGGTCTGAAAAAATATCAATAAGACGATATCCCTTCACACCATCAGGGTATCCAACAAAAATGCACTCATTTATCTATGAATCAAGTGCCTTCCTCTTTTCACAGGGAATCCAGGCCCATGCACGAGAACTAAAAATGCGAAAGTGGGTCACTTCCGGTTTAAGGCCACTCCAAGCCTCGTAGGGGGTCTTATCCTTGACATATATATTGGGAGATCTGTTTTGGATGTATGTTGTATAGTTAAGTTCTTAGGAACATAGTCTCTATGTTAATGACTTTGCATGCAACATGCCAGATGCCATCTCCTTTAGAGATCGATTTTTCCTCTCAACAATTTCGTTTTGCTGCGGAGTATAGGGAACTGTGTGCTGCAGTTGAATCCCTGCCTCATGGAAAATATTGTGGATCTCATGATTCACATACTCTCCCCCATTATTAGTTTGGAGGAATTTGATCTTCTTTCCGGACTGTGTCTCAACCAAAGCTTTGAAATATTTGAGGTGTTGAAAGACCTTAGATTTTTTCCTAAGAAAGTAGATCCATGTAAAATGTGAGAAATCGTTAATAAAAATGAGAACAAACCTCACTGTGCTGATCAATGGATGTGGAAAAGGACCCATGAGGTCACTGTGGATCAGATCTAAAGGTGTGGAAGCTCAATGAGACTTTCCCTTGTTGAATTTATCTTGAGAGTGTTTTCCGAGAACACATCCCTCACATACTTCGTTAGAGAAATGGATGTCTGGCAGAACATCAACTAATATTTTATTGCTAAGTTGTTGCATGTATCTAAAATTCAAATGTCCAAATATTTTGTTCCATATCCTACTACTTTCATCAACATGAATAAGCAGTAAAGCAGAATCAGGTTCAATGAATTTAGAAAATGTATATAATCTAGACTGATGATTTACCTCATCGGTAGCAACCCTGGAGTTGGTTTGCATGTCAGTGAAGGGTTTTATGTACCCTTCCTTCTTCGGATGTGCATGAGATTTTTGTTTATATTTATCTTTAGATTTCTAATATTTTTGGCTGCCATCTTGCATAGTGAGTGCATGCGCCTTTGGGCCTTTGATTGCACCCATGTTGATGAGCATGGTTTACTCTTGTGTCAGGGATTTGATAAAGTCCTCAAGAGAAGGCATTTTCCATGTGGCTCCAAAGGTGAATCTGACATTATGGAATGTAGATACGAATACAGAGAATTCAAGACCAATCTTAGCAAGAATGGTGAGAACCATTTTTTTCTCCTCCTTTGATTTATCAACCCTGCAATCTTTGAGTTGTGACAGTAAATCCTTGAATTTTGTAAAGAAATCTTGGATATTGTCAAAGATTTTTGGATCCAATGTGAGAAGCTCCATATCCAGCATGTGTTCCCTCATCTCATCCTATTTTCCAAATAGCCCTTCCAAGTTGGTCCGGGCTTCATTGGGAGTCTTACAGGAAGATATGTGAAAAAGGAGATTAGGAGAAATAAGACTGCAAATTGTTCTGAGTGCCTCATCCATGCGATTGAAGTACTTGGATTTTTTTATGGCTGATTTAGGCTCTGTATATGTATTCATGGTTAACCTATACAACCCTCTAGATCAGAGATGTATGGCTATTTTATCCTTCCATGAAAAATAGTTGTAAGGTGTAAGAATGAATTATTTTTGGAATTCCATCTTTTTGTTGTCCTCAATCTTTTGTACTTGCGAAAAAATTTGGTGTAGCTTTTTCTTACGAGTCCGTCAGCTATGATACCATGTAAATGTGTTGAACCTACATAGAATATATATATCTAAATAATAATACACACATTTGCAGAGAGAATTGGAGAAAGAAGAAGAAGGAGAGAAAGAATAGAAGAATTCTCATTAACCGTTTTGAAAAATGAATAGTTTACACATGATATACTTTGTATAACTCAATGAGTTAGAATTGAGGATAACCAATGCACCATAGTGGTGGTATAGAGGGATCTGGACACACACCGGTAGTTACGTGAGTGAACTGCCACCTATTCTAGTCTCTCAGGTAGTTATGGGAGTGAACTGCCACCTAGATGAGTTAACTAGTTAGCTAGTCTTCAGTTAACTGACTGAACAAAGAGTACTGAGGAGTTAAATCAGAGAATCAAGGCTAATGCACCACTCTAGTTATGATACCAAGGAAAGGTTGAATTAACATGGTAATGATCCCAATGTTGCATGGTGATGATCCCAATGCAACATTTAAACTCAACTCAACTAGTCAAACTGAAGTGTCAACTGAAAGAAAATATTGTCCAGGTGGAATATTCTCCCCTAAAATATAGGAGACTGGATAATGACTAATTATGACTAATAAACAATGAATAACCTTAGGAAAAATAAATCATAGGTGTGTGTGAAGTAACTACAACAGGTAGTATGGGGAAGCAAACTCATGGGATAAGCCTAACTTTGAGGAGAGTTTTGCAAATATCTCGTTCTCAAAGTGATTACAATGATCAGACATTAGCTTTAGTAGGAATCAGAACTGGGTAATGACATGGTTGAAGAAAAAACATGTTGTTGTGTTAGTGGTGTTGTTAAATGTGGACATATATTTGACCCATTTGGTAAAGTAATCCACTGCCACGACAATGTACTTATGTCCATTACTGGATGGAGGATGAAAATTCATGAAGTCTATGCCCTATTTATAGAAGGGTTCGGTTGTGATGACTGGATGTAGAAGTGTTGGTGGCTCTCATGCATTGTTTGCATAAAGCTAGAATTTGTCGAATCGCTTGACAATGTGGATGAAATCATGAAATAAATTGGGCGAGAAGTACCCTACTCAAATGATTTTTTGGGTGGTGGACATACTCGAGAGGTGACCACCGCAAGCGTTGTTGTGGAATTATTTCAATACTCGGTCAACTTCATTGATGGTAAGACATTGGTGAAGAATAGTGTCGACCCTGCGTCGATAGAAAAAATCTCCAATGAGGAGGTATTGGGGGGTCTGATGATGAATGCGTCAATCATCATCTCAAGAGAGATGAGACACAAACTTCTGTGTGTGAAGTTAGAAGAGGAGGTTGTCACACCAGTGGTCATCATATGGGATGAAGAAGAGGTGTTCATCGGGGAAATCCTCATTGATGGGGAAGCTTTATCATCTGACGGAAAATTTGTAATGAGTTCGACTAGGGTGAGATCTTTCTTGATTTTAATAGTAGATAATTCTAGATCGTATTTCTGGAGGATGACGATCCATCAGGAAAATTTTCCATTAATCTGTCATTGACTAAGCAAGTATTGCATGGGGTTGGAATCTTCCCTGACCTTGGTGGTTCTAAGAAGAATGTAATGTTGCAGTTTTTGGACTGTGAGGAAAAGTACTAATGTGAGTTTCTCATCATGGTTATACTTAAGGGGTGGCCCTAAAAGGTTCTTACTAATGTAGTAAATGAAATGTTCACTCCCATCATCCCCTAGTTGGATGAGGAATCCTACTATTGAGATAGTTGAGGATGATAAGTAGAGGATGTAATCGCGATCATAGTCTGGGGGTATAATCAAAGGGGCATTGGATAGGGAGAATTTTAAATCATCAAAAGTTGTTTGAGCATGTTTTTCCCATTGAAACAAGATATCATGTCATAGTAGGAAGAGGAAACCATGTGCGTGAATGGCGTAGTATGGGATAAAGTGACATAGAAAGTTGGCCTTGCCTTGTAAGCTCTGCAGTTGAAATAAATTCCTAGGTGGTGTAATTTTTGTGATATCTTGGAACTTCAGGGGGTCCATAGTGATGTCGTGTTCAAAGAAAATGAACCCAAGGAGGCGCCCGACAGTGACACAAAACACACACTTGAGGGGGTTCAAGCGGATATTATATTGGTGACATCGTTGGAAAAGTATGCATAAGTCATTGAGATGTTGGGTTCTCTTTTTGGATCGAGTAGTAATATCATCCAAATAAGAAAGGATGATGCGAGTAAGATCATGAAAAACATAGGTCATGGCCCATTGAAATGTAGCACCAACATTTTTTAGTCCAAAAGGCATGACGCAATAAGCAAAGGTACCTTAAGGGGTAATAAAAGAAGTTTTATACTAATCTGTTGGATCGATTTGGATTTGATTGTAGCTGGAGAACCCATCCATAAAGGACAATTCCTTGTGGCCGACACAATAATTAATGATTTGGTCAATAAAATGGGTTGGGAAGTTGTCTTTGGGACAAGCATGGTTGATATCGTGAAAGTCTATTTAGACACAAATAATTCCCTGTTTTTTGTTAACGAGGACAGGGTTGGAGACCCATGAAGTGTACGTAATGGGGTAAATGAATATAACAATGTGTAACTTGTCAATTTAGGCTTTGATGGTCACATCTTTAGACGGGTGAAGGGGGCATTTCTTTTGACGAACAGGGGAAACATCTGGCCAAGTGTCAATTCGATGTTCGACTATAGATGGATCAAGGCTGAGCATATTTGTATATGACCAGGAAAAAATATCCTGGTATTCCTGAAAGAGAGATTTGTAAGAAATGATTTCTTCAGGGGAGAATGTGACATTGATGGTGATTTCTTTTACGATTCTCAGTTTAATGGAAATGAAAATTTTGACAGTGGGGGATATTTTGTCCATGTTGCCTTCTTCAAAATCATCTGGGGCAGAGATAGGGTTAGTGAACGAGTATATATTCCCCAAAGGAATAAAATCGTTTGTTTTGATTTCATACATTGAAGCTTTGATAGGAGGCTGAAAGGCCTTCTGTGAAAGGAAAAGTGATCGATGGTGGAGTGCATTCTAGGGGAAATCGGGGGTAGTGAGTTCCTCCAAGATATCTTCATCACAGGGAAAAAGCAAGAATACAAGGGATCCTGGTTGGTGACATGGGGAACTTTCAATGGCTAAGAATTATTGTCCTCAACTGGTGAGGATGTAGACGGGATATCATGTACAGGGTGTGAGGTACTGCTGGACATAAAGTGAACATATCGATATTATGGAGGTACCTCATTCACTCAAGGATTGATGATGAAATATATTGAACATCAGTAATGTGAGCCTTAGTAGGGAGTGGCTGAGAGGGCTCTGGTCGAGATATTTTGTGTACTGCAACTAACATTTGGAGAAATTGAGGTAGAGTTGGGCAATGATGAGTGTAGTGGCCATACTATGAACAAATGGCACACGTGAATTTTGTTTGCAACCCTTTATTGTGTGTGGTTGAGGAATCCATAGTAGCAGTGGATGTACTTGGTGGAGGGGCGAGAAATGTGGTTTCTCTAGGGAGATGGATCGGATTGCGTAACTCGGGAAGAGTAGGACATATATCAATGGGGTGTCCTTCTCTTTCGAATAGTGTGCAAGGAGGTTGAGCTCGGGGAGGCAGTGGAGCTTTGGGATTTCTCTTCTTTCGTCTACCCCCAATGGTAGTGGTGTTGCTGCTAGTGTGGGGTGGGGGTGGTGTGGCAGGAGCATGTACTGGGATTTGCGTTGGTAATCTATCTATCGGAGGAGGGAGAGATGGCGTAGGGACCATCGTGGGTGGATGGAGATACTATGTAGGGATGGAAAGAACCATGTTGGGAAGGGTAAGAGTAGCAACTACCTGGAATGCTTGGACTCTAGGTGGGGGGTATAAAAAGGGAATTTGGGTAATGGCTTGAAGGAATCTCTCCCAAATAGGGAATTTCCCCTGGAGGGGGGGGCATATAGGATAAGTGGTGCAATGGGGTGCTTAGGGGACTCCTGAGGTAATAGTTCTTCAACTAGTGGAACATTGATGTGGGAAGTGGCCTCGGTGGGAGGAGTATTGTCTTTGATATCAATTTCATCATTAGATACTACACACACTTGTGCTAAAGGGTGTAGGAGAGGTGGTGCTCCATGACACGCCCCTAACAAGGATGGGTATTTGAAAATTTTGGGACCCATGTTGATGACTGAAAAATCATTTGAGCTAGTGTGGACAAGAGGGAGAATGTTATCAATGTTGGTGGAATGATTAGTCTCGTAATGTGTAAGTTGGTCAATGGTGATGATTTCCCCATTGTGGGGGAACATCATCATTCAAAACACAAAAGAGGATATCGCCTTCATAGAATACATGTAGCTACGTCTGAACACTATATTATAATCAAGTGGAATGTGGATAACTTCGATGTCAATGAGGATGGTTTTTCCCCCAAGTTCTATAGGGACATTTTGGAAAATCCCTTCAGGAGATGATGGTTGACTGTCATAAACTCTTAGGGTTATGGTAGATGGTACTATTTTAGGTGAGTAAAGTTTCTTCGATACTACTTTGGACATGACACATGTGGATGCACCGTCATTGACGATGCATCAATGAAATATGATGTTCCAGATCTTAATTGATATCTAAAAAGCTACCAGGGTGGGGAGGTGTGGTTATCCGCTATCTAGATCAAAAGTGATGACTCTAGTATCAGCTGGGTCAAATTCCCCCAATGTGGAAAGAAAGGATTCCCATTGAGTTGGACAATTTTGGAAGACCTCCAATACAAACATGGTTGTAGGAAAATGTGCTAAGTCACTGACCAGACTATAGTTATGGGTTGCCCTAACATGACGGTTATGTATGTTTCGTCGTCACGACATACAGGGTATACGAGGGTTTGGTTTAGTGTTAGGGCACATAATCATCAATGGTTTTCTGGATTTAGTTGAAGTCACTTCTGAGGTGGTTGGGGTAGATTCAGAGGGTTGGCGACCACGTGTTTTTAGAAGAATCTCTTCTTCACTGGTAAGGAGGATATTGTGATCGACTAGATTTCTAGGTTGATTGGGACCTAGGTATTGATACTGCCCCATTTAGGGTGGAGTAGGGTGTACCATATGCTGGGTATTCACCACAACTTGGTGTAGAATCGAGTTTTACAAAACATTCAAAGGTAGTGGTTCCAAATATTGTTGTGGGGATTGGTGAGGCGAAGGCGACGTTGGAGGACGTTGTGCATTCATGGATTATTTCATCCATTTGAAATCAAAAATTTAGGGGAAGTGTTGTGTATAATTTCCATACTCACCGCATAGAGTGCAAGGGAAATTCGTTCTAATTCTATTGTTCTTCCCTTGTCATGGTTTATTGTTATTGGGGCTCCCTTGGGGGTTTTTATTTCCTTGATTTTGGTTTCCCCAACGAGATGGTTTTGTTAGGGGTTATTTCCTCTTGGTCCTGGGTTATTTTTGTTTATGTTTTCCCTTTCTTCTTGGAATTATTTGACAGATGGGTTGGGTTTTCCATATTCAATTGTTCAAAAGTTTGAAGTTGTTGAATGGGAGAGGGTTGAACAAAGTTAATGTCAGTATGTGGTTGTATTGGTGGAGGAGAAACCGACTGTGGAGGACCAGGAAATGGAAAATCTAGATTGTTTCATGGAGACGATCCATATGGCATGTACGAAGTTTCAACACTTCCACTACTGCTAAGGTTATATGTGGGGATTGAAGGTGAACTTGTACTTGGTTGAGATACTAGATG
>SNQJ01S0033346.1:65335-85349 GCA_010110895.2 Picea sitchensis | reverse complement strand
ACAAGAAATTCAACGCAGGATCTACTTCAGCCGTCCGGAAAAAGGTTGGTTTATTCTTCTCTTGTATGCATGTGAAGAAAGAGGTTTCAGATTCGGGTAGAAGGTCAAAAGTTAAGTCTTAAGGGTCATTTTCTGCGTATAAGCTTAGAGCCCTAGCTTATTAGTTCGTAGGGTAGAATACCCAACAACAGTGGTTGAGGAATCCATAGTAGCAGTGGATGTACTTGGTGGAGGGGCGAGAAATGTGGTTTCTCTAGGGAGATGGATCAGATTGCGTAACTCGGGAAGAGTAGGACATATATCAGTGGGGTGTCCTTCTCTTTCGAATAGTGTGCAAGGAGGTTGAGCTCGGGGAGGCAGTGGAGCTTTGGGATTTCTCTTCTTTCGTCTACCCCCAATGGTGGTGGTGTTGTTGCTAGTGTGGGGTGGGGGTGGTGTGGTAGGATCATGTACTGGGATTTGCGTTGGTAATCTATCTATCGGAGGAGGGAGGGATGGCGTAGGGACCATCGTGGGTGGATGGAGATACTATGCAGGGATGGAAAGAACCATGTTGGGAAGGGTAAGAGTAGAAACTACCTGGAATGCTTGGACTCTAGGTGGGGGGTAGAAAAAGGGAATTTGGGTAATGGCTTGAAGGAATCTCTCCCAAACAGGAAATTTCCCTTGGAGGGGGGGGCATATAGGATAAGTGGTGCAGTGGGGTGCTTAGGGGACTCCTGAGGTAATAGTTCTTCAACTAGTGGAACATTGATGTGGGAAGTGGCCTCGGTGGGAGGAGTATTGTCTTTGATATCAATTTCATCATTAGATACTACACAAACTTGTGTTAAAGGGTGTAGGAGAGGTGGTGCTCCATGACACGCCCCTAACAAGGATGGGTATTTGAAAATTTTGGGACCCATGTTGATGGCTGAAAAATCATTTGAGCTAGTGTGGACAAGAGGGAGAATGTTATCAATGTTGGTGGAATGATTAGTCTCGTAATGTGTAAGTTGGTCAATGGTGATGATTTCCCCGTTGTGGGGGAACATCATCATTCAAAACACAAAAGAGGATATCGCCTTCATAGAATACATGTAGCTACGTCTGAACACTATATTATAAGCAAGTGGAATGTGGATAACTTTGATGTCAATGAGGATGGTTTTTCCCCCAAGTTCTATAGGAACATTTTGGAAAATCCCTTCAGGAGATGATGGTTGACCGTCATAAACTCTTAGGGTGATGGTAGATGGTACTATTTTAGGTGAGTAAAGTTTCTTCCATACTACTTTGGACATGACACATGTGGATGCACCGTCATTGACGATGCATCAATGAACTATGATGTTCCAGATCTTAATTGATATCTGAAAAGCTACCAGGGTGGGGAGGTGTGGTTATCCGCTATCTAGATCAAAAGTGATGACTCTAGTATCAGCTGGGTCAAATTCCCCCAATGTGGAAAGAAAGGATTCCCATTGAGTTGGACAATTTTGGAAGACCTCCAATAAAAACATGGTTGTAGGAAAATGTGCTAAGTCACTGACCAGACTATAGTTATGGGCTACCCTAACATGAGGGTTATGTATGTTTCGTCGTAACGACATACAGGGTATACGAGGGTTTGGTTTAGTGTTAGGGCACAGAATCATCAATGGTTTTCTGGATTTAGTTGAAGTCACTTTTGAGGTGGTTGGGGTAGATTCAGAGGGTTGGCGACCACATGTTTGTAGAAGAATCTCTTCTTCACTGGTAAGGAGGATATTGTGATCGACCAGATTTGTAGGTTGATTGGGACCTAGGTATTCATACTGCCCCATTTAGGGTGGAGCAGGGTGTACCATATGCTGGGTATTCATCACAACTTGGTGTAGAATCGAGTTTTACAAAACATTCAAAGGTAGTGGTTCCAAATATTGTTGTGGGGATTGGTGAGGGGAAGGCGACGTTGGAGGACGTTGTGCATTCATGGATTATTTCATCCATTTGAAATCAAAAATTTAGGGGAAGTGTTGTGTATAATTTCCATACTCACCGCATAGAGCGCAAGGGAAATTCTTTCTAATTCTATTGTTCTTCCTTTGTCATGGTTTATTGTTATTGGGGCTCCCTTGGGGGTTTTGATTTCCTTGATTTTGGTTTCCCCAACGAGATGGTTTTGTTAGGGGTTATTTCCTCTTGGTCCCGGGTTATTTTTGTTTATGTTTTCCCTTTCTTCTTGGAATTATTTGACAGATGGGTTGGGTTTTCCATATTCAATTGTTCAAAAGTTTGAAGTTGTTGAATGGGAGAGGGTTGAACAAAGTTAATGTCAGTATTTGGTTGTATTGGTGGAGGAGAAACCGAATGTGGAGGACCAGGAAATGGAAAATCTAGATTGTTTCATGGAGACGATCCATATGGCATGTACGAAGTTTCAACACTTCCACTACTGCTAAGGTTATATGTGGGGATTGAAGGTGAACTTGTACTTGGTTGAGAGACTAGATGCATCATAGGTACTGGTCAGGGTCCACCCATTGGTGGAGGGATAGAAATAGGATATGACTGTTGGTGAGTGGGAGGAGGGTAATAATACATCTCTCCATATGGTTGTGGATATGGATGTGAACCATAAGCAGGTGACGGGTGGCCGTAAGGGTTGATATGGTTCATAGAACCAATCAACCCATCCGCAGCATGGGACATCCTAGGTTTGTCCTAGCCAAATGGTATGGGTTTAGGTGCATCAGGAAATACTGTGTACATGTAACCTAATCGAGCATAGATGAGGTCAAACTATTGGGCCTTGCTGATGGATTCCTCTTCTTACTGAGGAAAAGTGGATGCTACATCTTTGGAAATGACATAGACAAGTGATTTGAGAAATTAATCAAGATGTTGTTCTTTGGTGGTTCCCTCTTTACAAAAACTATGTCACTGAAGCCATTCATGGATGTGGTCAGCTATAGGGATAACAATGGTTTGTTTGCACTCAGAGAGAAGTTCTAAGCCAATATCATGATGAACTGGTAGTTGGAAAAAGGATAAAAAGTCCTTGGCCAATGATTCCAAGGTCACATGTGACCCTGTGTTTTCGTCCACATACCATTTGGCTGATGAGCCCATGAGATTTATTTGAAGTAAACTTAAGTGGATGGATTCATCCATGATGTTGTTTGAAGAGAACCATAAGTGAAATGTCATAACGTGGTTGGCAGGATCTTCCCCCGATTTTCCTTCAAACTTTGGAATGTTTGAAGTTAGTTTGGTAGGCATATTGGGCCATGTGGGGTCATGTAAAATGGGATCATTCATGATTTTAGTCAAATTAGGAATGTTGAGGGATGCCAAGTATGGAATAGGGATATTTGGTGGAGGATTATTTCCCTCCATTGTTTGAGTAGGTAGTGGATTGATTGCCTAAGAGGGATTTGGTGGGGTGGTATGATGCAGATGCCACCCTACGTCTGCTCATAGGATCGTTCTATATGTCCTTGAGCCAAAGCGGTTTTTTTCTCTTTCGATCCCCACGGGAATCGCTATTCACAACAATCCATAGGTCCTTCTTGCCCTGTCACGACCTCTGCACGTGCCTGTGAATTTTCCCTCCAAAATGGAGTTCTTGTTTCCACAACAGGAAATACAATGATCCGGATTTGGGGTTTTCTATTTCCCGATGTTGAGAACCCCTGTTCTATCGATCAACCGGTTCCCGATTACCCGAGATGCACCTTTAGCATTTAGCCCCTAGCCTATCTCTGGGCCCACATGACCAATTCTCATATGACTGCAGCCATATGTCCTTTAGGATTTATTGATGCGAGATCCCAATCTCTTGTCCTCTCGACTCCCAATTCACCGATCCATGAAATGCCAAATTGGAAATGCCTTAGCCCGGCTTGGCTATGCTCCAGTCCAAGTGACCATTCTTCACATGACCAAGACCTTATTTCAAGGTTTTTCAACCCAAGCACTCGACCTCTTGTCTTCTAGACCCCTGAAATGTCGATATGCAAAATGCCGATATGGCGCTTGTCCTGGCCTTCTCTCCTCCTTTCGCTATTTCAGGTTTTAAAACACCGAAATACTTCGACGCCTTGTTTTCGAAACTCCCAAAGTCCGAATTCTTGATTTCCCGAAGTGACGTTAGCTGGTCCCGCAACGAAACCTTCTGCCTTGTCGGGGTTTCAGACTTCGCGGTATCACAAATCCGGATACAAAACTCTTATTTCCTCCCGAATTCCTAGTGACCGAAGTCCCGGTGGATTCCTTGATCTCTGCCACGTGTCCCAAATGGATGGACAGTCCATATCAGATATTGAGCCTTTGCCAGATGCGAAGTCAAAAAGCGCTCACCTCTGTGAGTCCTGGTGCCTGGATATCCTAAATGGACAATCGTGCGACACACGTCCTTCCTCAAATCGACGGCTACGATTCTTTCGTTGTTTCGAGACTTGTAATGTCCCGACCTCTCGTTGTCAGGACCTACGATATCCCAAACACTGATATCCCGATGTGCCAATGCCTTTCGAGACTTTTGTCTCCTCTGCTCTGCTGTATGAGGGTTTAACTCCCTCGTAACTCTCGACAGATCTGACGAATGTTGGGTTCTTCGGCTAAGATCTGACGATCCATATCCTTTCTCCTGTGCGCTCCTCTGTTGCACTACCTCCTGCACTACCTCCAACAGAAGTTGTTGCTCTTCCCAAGATTCTGCACATTCTTTCGAGACTTGGAAGAATTCAAATTCCTCAAAGACTTCAACCTTTGCCTTCTTTCTTCTCTACGAACTCTTTGACTTGAGTCCTCTCGTGCATATATGAAAACGCTGTCCCTCCTGAGATTTTGGAACTCTGAACTCTTCAAAGAGTTCTACGGCTTCTACACTCCTTGCAGTTATGCTCTGTTCACTGAAAGACCTTTCCCTCCTGAGCTTGACCTTCTCTGAAATCTTAAGAGGTTTCCACGAATCCTGCACTCCTTGCAAAGTCTCTGCACGCATGAAAGTGCTATCCGTCCTGAGCTTTATCCTCGCTCAGAATTCTAAGGAACTCAATCCTTCTTCTTCTACTGCAGATGGAGAATTTTGATGCCCTCCTAGATATCCCTCAGCTCAAGGAACCTTTTGCTGAGTGTTTCAGGGTTTTCAACAACCCTGCGAAGATCCCTCTTCTTGGACTCTTCTTCAAATTACAGAACTCAAAAAGTTCTTTTCTCCTGTGCCTATCTGCGCACCTACTCAATGCCCACCTGGTAGAGTATCTTCTTGTAGAACATCCAATAGTTTTGTCTTCTATGTCCTCCTTACACCTTCTCAATACCCACTTGGTAGAGCTCTCAGAATTCTTAGTAATTCTGGATTCTATCTGAACTCACATCAGAGTTCTTCTCAATGCATCACTATGAATATTATCAATGTCCACTTGGCAGAGCTCTCAGAATCCTTAGTGATTCTGACTTCTAATGAACTCACAACCGAGTCCTCCTTCTGTGCACTCCTTGCACTGGATCAATTCCCTCTTGGCATAGCTTTATAGAACTCAAGAAGAGTTTATGTCTACAACTGTGTTCTTCTCCACAGCCTTGCCTCTTGAGGTGCTCAACAACCTCACAGTTCTTTCTCCCGAGTTGTTGCTTTCAACTTCTATTCCCACCTGGCATGCCTCTGTTTGACTCCACAAAGTTCAGAAATGCACCCTCTGTGCACGGCTATTAGAACCCGTAGCGTTCTGTCACACCCTCCTGGTGTGAAGCCCCAAAGACCTCTCAAGCCTGAAACCAGAAAAACTCAAGGTGTTCTTGAGCATGGCGTATAACAAGGTCTCGGCTCCTTCTCCATCTTACGCTAGCTCAATCATTCTACTAACTATTCCAAAATGAGATCGAAATTGATCTTTTACATGAAGGGGCTCTTCGAGCTCTTCCCTCCAAACCTCAACTACCTTATTCAATTACATTCAATGGTTGTCTAGTCCACAGATCGGATCTAGATCTTAGCCTTACAAAAACATTTAAAGTCCTATTTACTTCTATGACTGTGCAAATCATGGCTCTATGGCTCAACAGCCTAAAACATTTAATTACATTCATTTCAAATTTTAAATGAGGCTGCACCTCTCTTGCATGCACGATTTGAAATATGATGATGTGGCTGGCTGGCTGGCTAGCTGATGTGGAGAGATTCTCTTGCATCATACTCCTCAGCTGCAAAATTCATGAGATACTACTCATGATCTTCCCATCTCAGCTATGGAAATCCTCCTGGATCCCAAACAAATTCCTAGAATTGTTCATCCGCTCCATCTCCCTGCTGCTGCTATTGTTTCTTTTCTTCTGCTCCGCTTCTCCTCGCTGGCAGTTTCTACTGATTTTACCATCAGCCTTCTGATGTCTTCTATCACCTCATCCAACAACTGCAATGTCTAGCTCTTCTCATGCAGTCTCTCGAGCTGCAATTTTTTTTTTCAAATGGGTAGATCATTGTGATCTCCCATGTCTCGTCCATCTGCTGCCAACTTCGCTTGTTGGATATGCATGCCCTACACTATCACCCTTCTCTCCAGGGATTCAATCTGTTCATACAGATCAGACAAACTAATGTTTTCCGCTTCTTCCTCTTCTTCCACTTCTGCAAGCTCCAATGTTGCAGTCCTTTCAGGATCCTCACTGAAAGTATTGAGCCATTCCTTGGAATGCTCATCTTCTTCTTATTCTACTTCTTCTGCTGTCAGCTTCAGTGCTGCAGCTTCCTCAACTTCCTGGATGAAAGCATTAAGACACTCCTTAGAATTCTCATCTTCTTCTTCTTCTTCTGCTTGGGCAGTTTCTAACACCTGCTCCAATTATTTTTCCCTGATAGTCTCAGTTGGACACCTTTCTTCTACTGCATCATCAACAACGAAAATTTTTTCCTCCCCTGGGTTAAGTGGTAATAATATTCCAATTCCCCCAATCATCAGGATGCTATTTTGATCTTCCTCCCTTGTCAGTTTCACCTGCTGATCCAAACTCACTTCTGAATTTATGAGGCCCTCAAATAGCCTCATCTACTTATCCCTTCTCACCTGGAAAATTGGGATTTCCCTGCTACTTCTCTGGTAGAATATGAGATCAACTGATCCCATCTTCATCAACACCCCTTGTTGAATTGAATTCACCTCCAAGTCCATGAGACTTTCAGACAGTCTAGTATTCTTATCTCTACCCACCTGGCAATTTGAGATGCTACCACTACCCTCCTAGAAGTCTTTGAGATCCCGTAGAAACCTCATTTCATTTCCGAGTTGCCAATGTGAAATTCCTTGGTTGTCCTCCTGACAATCTGTGAGATCTTTAGCTGATATCAACTCTTTGCCCACCTGGAAATTTGGAATTTCCTCTCTTCCCTTCTGGCAATTTTTGAGATCTTCAGTTGATCCCATTTCATTCTCTTCACCAATAATTCTCCCAGTCTCTGGTTCACATATTTGAACCATCTCCTCAGGTTCGTCGAGGTTGTCAGCATGCCTCAACCATCCTTTTAACAACCTTCACTGTCTTCTAGCCATAAACTCCTTGACTGGCCATTTTACCTTCGGCTTCCTCATGGGCCATTCATATACCCATCTCAACTTGGATTTCTGTTGTATCTCCAATGCAAGTTCATCCATCCTCGTGTTCTGCTACATCTGCAATGCAAGCTTTTCTATTTCTTTCCTTATATCAACGAGCTCTTCATCTATTTCTTCTTTACTCACCATCTCCTGGTTCTTCCTTCCAACATACCTATGACCTTCAGTAGCCATGTTGTTTTCTCTGTCTGCCCTCCTGGAAAATCTACTGCTCACTCCTGTAGACTTGACTTCTTCAGCTTCATAAACAGTCTTCCTGAATGTCCTCTTCTCCTCTTCGCTTCACCTAAAATTTATAGATCAAGTCCCACTCTGATACCACTTGATGCAGACACAGACGCACTCTACATCTGCTCACAGGATCGTTCTATATGTCCTTGAGCCAAAGCAGTTTTTTTCTCTTTCGATCCCCACGAGAATCGCTATTCACAACAATCCATAGGTCCTTCTTGCTCTGTCACGGCCTCTGCACATGCCTGTGACGTTTCCCTCCAAAATGGAGTTCGTGTTTCCACAAACAGAAATACAATGATCAGGCTTCGGGGTTTTCTATTTCCCGATGTCGAGAACCCCTATTCTCGTGATCAACCGGTTGCCAATTACCTAAGACACACCTTCAACATTTATCCCATGGGCTATCTCTGGGCCCACATGACCAATTCTCATATGACCGTAGCCATATGTCCTTCGGGATTTATTGACACGAGAGCCCAATCTCTTGTCCTCTCGACTCCCAATTCACCGATCCATGAAATGTCGAATTGGCAATGCCTTAGACCCACCCGGCTATGCTCCGGTCCAAGTGACCATTCTTCACATGACCAAGACCTTATTTTGGGGTTTTTCAACCCAAGCGTTCGACCTCTTGTCCTCTAGACCCCCAAAATGCTAATACGTGAAATGTCGATATGGCGCTTGTCCCGACCTTCTCTCCTCCTTTCGCTATTTCGGGTTTTAAAACACCAAAATACTTCGACGCCTTGTCCTCGGAACTCCTGAAGTTTTGATTCTCGATTTCCCAAAGTGACGTCAAATGGCCCCGCAATGAAACCTTCCACCTTATCGGGGTTTCAGACTTCGTAGTATCACGAATCCGTATACAAAACTCTTCTGTCCTCCCGAATCCCCGGTGACTGAAATATCGATGGATTCCTTGATCTCCACCACGTGTCCCAAATGGATGGACGGTCCATATCATATCTCGGGACTTCGACAGATGTGAAGTCAAAAAGTGCTCACCTCTGTGAGTCCCGATGCCCATATCTCCTAAATGGACAATCGCACGACACACTCCTTCCTCAAATCGATGGTTGCGATTATTTCGCTGTTTCGGGACTTGTAATGTCCCGAACTCTCATCATCAGGACCTCCGATATCCCGAACGCTGATATCCTGATGCGCCAATGCCTTATGGGAATTTTGTCTCCTCTGCTCTGTTATATGAGGGTTTAACTCCCTCGCAACTCTCGACAGATCTGACGGCTGTCAGGTTCTTCGGCTAAGATATGACGATCCATATCCTTTATCCTGTGCACTCCTCTGTTGCACTGCCTCCTAGACGTGAAATCTTCTCAACGGTCAAGATCTCTCTGGCTAGATCCAACAACAGTTGTTTCTCCTCCCGAGATTTTGTACGTTCTTCCCAGACTTGAAATAATTCCAATTCCTCAAAGGCTTCAACCTTTGACTTCTTTCTTCTCTGCGAACTCCTCAACTTGAGTCCTCCCATGCGTATATGAAAACGTTGTCCCTCCTAAGCTTTGGGAACTCTGAAATCTTCAAAGAGTTCTGTGGCTTCTGCACTCCTTGCAATTATGCTATGTGCACTAAAAGCACTCTCCCTCCTGAGCTTGACCTTCTCTGAAACCTTAAGAGGTTTCCACGACTCTTGCACTCCTTACAGAGTCTTTGCACGCACGAAAGTTCTATCCGTCCTGAGCTTTATCCTCGCCCAGACTTCTAGGGAACTTAGTCCTTCTTCTTCTCCTACAGATGGAGAATTTTGATGCCCTCCTAGCTATACCTCAGCTCAAGCAACCTTTTGCTGAGTGTTTCAAGGTTTTCAATAACCCTACGAAGATCCTTCTTCTTGGACTCTTCTTCAAATTACAGAACTCAAAAAGTTCTTTTCTCCTATGCCTATCTACACACCTACTCAATGCCCACCTGGCAGAGTATCTTCTTACAGAACGTCCAATAGTTATGTCTTATGTGTCCTCCTTACACCTTCTCAATGCCCACTTGGCAGAGCTCTCAGAATTCTTAGTAATTCTGCTCCTGTCTGAACTCATAGCAGATTTCTTCTCAATGAATCACTATGCATATGCTCAATGCCTACTTGGCAGAGCTCTCAAAATCCTTAGTGATTCTGACTTCTAATGAACTCACAACCGAATCCTCCTTTTGTGCATTCCTTGTACTAGCTCGATGACCTCCTGGAAGAGCTTTACAGAACTCAAGAAGATTTTCTGTCTGAAACTGTGTTCTTCTCCACAACCTTGCCTTCTGAGGTGTTCAACAACCTCATGGGTCTTTCTCCCGAGTTGTTGCTTTCAGCTTCTATTCCCACCTGTCACACCTTTGTTTGACTCCGCAGAGTTTATAAATGCACGCTCTGTGCACGACTATCAGAACCCACAACATTCTGTCACACCCTCCTGGTGTGAAGCCCCAAATACCTCTCAAGCCTAAAACCAAAACAACTCAAGGTGTTCCTGAGCATGGCCTGTAACAAGGCATTGACTCCTTCTCCATCTCATGCTAGCTCAATCATTCTACTAACTATTCCAAAATGAGATCGAAATTGATCTTTTACATGAGGGGGCTCTTCGAGCTCTTCCCTCCAAACCTCAACTACCCTATTCAATTACATTCAATGTTTGTCTAGTTCGCAGATCGGATCTAGATCTCAGCCTTACAAAAACATTTAAAGGCCTATTTACTTCTACGCATGTGAAAAACATGGCTCTATGGCTCAACAACCTAAACCATTTAACTACATTCATTTCAAATTTTAAATGAGGTTGTGCCTCTCTTGCATGCACGATTTGAAATCCGCTGACGTGGCTGGCTGGCTGACTGGCTGGCCGATGTGGAGAGATTCTTCTGCATCATGGTACTTCTCCCTTGAGAAGATGTTTGACCCATGCCTCCTTCTGAAGGAGAAATAATGGATGGATGGACTTGGGAATTGGACCCAATAAAAGTGGAACCAAGTAAAGTTGATCCCAAAATAGTAGCACTCACGGGGGTGTGGGATGCTTGAGCCGGTGTGTTGGAAAGACTAGGGACTCCTCCTAGAATAGGAGGGAGATTTTGCAAGCATCTAGAATGAAAGGGATTCTATGGGTCCCCTATGGTTTTCGACTAGAAAATTGAATGTGTGGAAATGGTGACAAGAGAGAAATAAATAAACAAGATCTTTTGTGTAATGTTGATCTTCAAAAAATAGTATAACTCACAATTGAATGTAATCAAATGAACATCATACATAAATCAGCTATAAATAAACAAGCATGTGGATGGGTGGATTTTTTTCACCTGGGGGAACAATAAAAAGAAATGCTTGTGTCCTAAAAGACATATCATCCTTCCTCTCAATTGGAACTGGGCCTTCCAATAGAACTCAAAAGTGGGGTCTGAAGCCGCCAGAAGAGGACCTAGTGAAGGTTGAAGTAATCAGTTATAATGATGGGTAGAGGGTGTATATTTCAAAAGAGCTGGTGATATTTCCCAATAGCCACAAAAAATCTGATCAAGGTGCGATTGCAACCTAAAGTCGCCACCTGGGTCGATATCCTAAGTTTTGGCAACTAAGTACCTTTTTCAAAGTGAAACATTTAGATTTTCGGCCTCAGAAATGGGTCACGGGCTTGATTCCCTCACAAGAGTTGGGTGACTCAAGGAGGGATGCATAGAACAACTGTACTTTGTCTCCTTCGACCCTTCATGGGTATCTCCCTACCTTATGGTGTAGGAACACTTGACTTGGAGGATTTTGAAAGTTCCCTATTTCTCAACTTCTATTGTTTGAAAGTGTGAGAACCAGATAACAGGGGGTTATTTGGATCCCTACCCCTAAGATCCTACCTAGACTAAAAATTTCTTTTGGCACCTCCCGTGGAGGAAAATTTAGTTTGTTATTATAAATGTTTTAGATATGATGAGATGACATATTGAGGTCATGGACCAACCTTGTTTGAATTAATTTGGTGTGAATAATTTCTAAAGAAGTAGTCAGATCTTTTGGAATTCCTTTGGAGAAAACCTACTTCGACCTCCTCTATTCAAATAGAAATTATGTGTGTGAGGAGTGGATTTGTGTGCAACAAAGTGACAATTGTGCAAAGATTTTAATAAGTTAAGTGTGAGATTGCAACTTGTGGAATTCATGTGGTCCTTATAAATCTTCTTTACCTATCTTACTATGTGTCTTTGGTACAACCTTGCGGAATATTTAAAGCCCTAAAGAGCTATAAATGTGGACATATGGGTCCTTACAAATCCTTTAAAATCCCTAAAATGTTTTTTATACTAAGAAATATTTGAAGCTATCCTATACTTGTAGACATGTGGGCATGTATGGGCCCATTACTTTGATCTTTAAACTTCCCTAGATTGTGATTTAAACTTAGAAAGCATGTAGAAACCACCCTAAGATTGTAAACATGTGGGAATTATGGGCCCTTACACAGATTTAAGATGATTTCAACAACTAAAAGGAACCCTAGGGAAGCTTTTTCCTCTCCTAAAGATTTTTTAAGGGAGATGAAATTTCCTTTTGACCACCTTTCTGATTACTGAGATCACACTAGGGTGCGGGGGAAGTGCATACTCAAGGGTCAAAATTAACTTCTAGTCCCGATTTAAGTGATTATGTATGAAAACAACATCTTCAACTTAAACCTTTACAAGCCAAATGATCCATCCATGTGGCAACACAGCAAAAGAGGAGAATAGTGATTCTTTTTACCCCCTAAGTGCCTATGTTAGTTAACCTTTTTTATGGGAAAGGATTCTAAGTGGAGTGTAGTTTCCTTACAAAGTACATAAAAATATAAATCTAAAGGCTAGGGGCCCTCAAACCATTCAAAACCATTACAATTTTGAAAAATTGGACTTATGCATGGGTTACAGTTCTGAGAGGCACACAGAGGGCGCATAATGTGAAAAGTAATGATGTTTGTTTCGCGCAACGTGCGCAAAATGTGTATCTGTGTGTAGGAAAATCTACACACTTCCTCTCACGCGTTGGGGGTGAAATTTCCAAGTGAAATACTCCTTCCTCGGCTCTGAATTTTCACTTTGGCAGGTTGGGCTAGGCCAGTTTTGGTACCTGCAAGGAAAAACAATCAAAATGAAGTGCTCTCGAGGCTCAAATAGGGAGGAATTTGATACCAATCCTGAGTATGGTCACCAATCTGTTGTGTTGTTTTGTCACTTGGGTGACAAAAACAAAAACACTTGCATTCCTATATAAGCCTACTAGACAAGAAAAAAGTATGTGAGTGGGTTAGACAAACAAAACACACATGAAAAAAAAAGAAATATAGCTAAAAAAAACTAAGAAATAAATGTTATAAATCTTGAGAAACTTAGAACCATGAAAATAAAAAAATGACCAACATAATGATACCAATAGATCAATATATTATTAGGAAAAACACTATAGAGAAATGTGGGGATTTATGAGTCCCCTCTTCCTCCTTGGGAGGGCTCCTAAGTTCCATAATTGAGAGCTCTTCTCTCCATAAAATGGAAACAATGACAAATGGTGCAGAAAAACAATGCCTATTCCCTCAAGAGGTGAGTGGAATGGCCTATTGCAATGCTGCTTGAAGGCTTCAAAGAGAAAATAGGATTCTCAAGGAAGAATTCTTTCTTCATAACAATACCTTTAAAATCTTGGTTTCTTAGCACACCCATGGATCTTATTTATAGCATCCATTCATGGAAAAATGTAATTGGTTCATAGTGTGATCCTTTTAGGTCACCCTCTAGCCCTTGACCAGCCCCCAAGCTACATTTCTCTAATATATGAGTGTTAAATCGTGTTGGGGGTCGGACTAGAAGTGCTTGAGGGGATGAAAAGATACATAAATGCGTCGTTCATAGAAGTGCGCAAATTTTCTCATAGATAGTCACACATTTTGTGCATAGTGTGCATTGAGGGTTTTGTTGGCCCACGCATACTGCGCACTATGCGCACGCTTCCTGTGGTGAATTTACACAATTTTATTTTTACCCAATTTTATAGTTTTTTTCCTTTTGATGGACTTTAGTGTTGTAGGTGGAGTAATTTCTATTGGCATTGTTGTGTTTCTTCAATCATTTGTGTGCAATGTTGCAGACGGTTTTTCAGTGATAACACCATGCACTGATGGCCCATATCCCATGGATCTTTGCAACTAAATCATATTTTATTTCTTCTAAGCTCCCTCTAAGTGCCTTCTTCTAGTTGATATTTACCTCTCCATGTCTTTTGGGGAAAATTTGTCGCCTGACCCTTCTGAGGAATGAAGGATTTTACTAGGGCATTCCTAACCATTGTGTCTACCATATCATGAGTTTTCTGGATGGCATCCTTTAATGTGGGTGGCCTAAAATCCTTAACCCAACCCTTCAAGGGTTCAACTAACCCTTATGTGAATAGACTAACAAGCCTTTGTTCTGAAATATCGGTTACCTTGAAAGACATCCTCTGAACTTCTATGATAAATTCCTCTAGTGTACCTGCATGCCTCAATTGTGCCAACTCCCTAAAACAAATTTCAATATCCTTCCTTTCAAACCTGTCAATCAATCTCTTGGTGAATTCTACATAGGATGTAATTTTGACATGTCCAAGTGTGACCAACCCATGATTCCACCATTCATGAGCTTCCCCATCCAAATGTAAGGTAAAAATCTTGATTTCCTCTGCCTCAGTCATGGGGTTGATTTGGAGGTACGTGAACATATTTTTCACCCAAGAACTCACTGAATTCTTAGTTGACCCATCAAATGAGGGAATAATTAATCTTCCCACCCTGTGCATATTATCATAGTTTTGTTGGTACTACATTGTTTTGTTCCTTTCTCTTGGTTTGTTCATATATTTGGCAATGTAATAGTATTGGAAAGAAAAGGATGCCTGAAAATACTCTAGTGTGGTTAAGTACTCTTTGTAACCCTTAAGAGGGTCACCATCCCAATTCTGTTGTTCTGGAACTTATGTCTGCTACTCCTTGAGAAAATGTGGTAATTATGGCCTCGTTATTCCACTGCTCCCTTTCAGTGAGGTTCTCTATACCAGGATATAAATGTTGTTATACTCCACATGACTTCCCCCTGATTGGTTTCCATTTTACTTTTGTTATCCTGCCATTTGTAGGAGTGTCGTAATATTCTATTGTTGGTCTCTAAACATTTCTTCCTATCTCTTGGAAGCTACTACCTACTTCTTGTTAGATTCCATTAGTATCCTGAGCACCGGATCATGTGTAACTTTCATGTTATCCCCCATGTTTTCCTTAGTTTCTGACTCAATATGGATTTCTTCCACCTCTCTTTTTGGTGAATTTCGCAAAGGTCCTCTGCGACCCTTCTTTTTTTTCATCAATAAAAGGCTGGCAGAATCACTTGCTATGATACCACTGTGATATTCCCAATTGGGTTGGGTGGAAATTTCACACTGCTAACCCTTTTTAAACAAATTTCTCAATGGATAATATTGTTAAGTAAATAGAAAACATTCATTGCAGAAAATTTAGACCATATAAATATGGCATCTTATTATGGATGGAAAAACTTCCAGAATCAGTACATTGACAACTAATGGCTCTAATAACAGTTGCATAATGACACTAAGAACACAAGCTATTGGCTTCTAGGTAATTACACAATATATAAAAACACACAAGAAACTTTGTGTGATGTCAATCAATGAAGCCAAGGCTATCCAAGCCTTAATCTGCTCTGCTCCAATAGTGTCGATCTGCAATCAACCCTCCTGGCACCTACATATAGAAAAAATTCATTACACAAAGCATATAAATATGACATCTTATTATTGATGGAAAAACTTCCAAAATCAGTACAATGACAACTACTGGCTCTAATAACAGTTGTAGAATGATACTAAGCACACAAGATATTGGCTTCTAAGCAGTTACAAAATCTATAGAAACACACAAGAAACTTGGTATGATGTCAATCAATGAAGCACAAGCTCTCTAAGACTTACTCTGCTATGCTCCAATAATGTTGATCTATAATCAACCTTCATGGAACCTACATATCTAAAACTTGACTTCTTCCTAAAAATCATCATAGACACCCTATGCAAGCCAATATGCTTCCCAACTCCCTCCAATATGAAATCAAGAACCAAATGAACTCCAATGAGAAATCTACATGAATCCTCTCTTGTCTAGCTAGGGTGAATATTTCACCACCGAAACTAAACCTTCAGTGGAAGGGTTTTTCCCAAAACCCCAACAAAAACATCGGCTACAAGAGCACACAATAAGATATCAAATCATAATGACAAAGTGAGAGATTTCCCCTACTATTTATCCTTCTTCATGTTCTTCTAGATATTTCTTCCTTTGAACAAATCAAACCCTTAAATCCATTTCAATATAATTGTTTATTTTATTTAATTATCTCTTTCTTCCTTTGACCAAATCAAATCCTTACTTAACTCCCTTTCAATAAAATATAATTGGTTATTTTATTTAGTTATCTCTTTAGAGTTTGATGCATTCACTCCCTTTTCTTTGTTGACTATAGCCTATAGGAGTGGTATAAGATAATCACTCATTAATTGGAAATGGGCATTAGATCTACAAACTCTCTATCTCTTCCTCATATTTTAAATAATTTAAATAAAATATGTAGTGGATTAGATTAATGTTATTGTTGGGATGATGATCATGTTACATAAAACATTTCCTACGTCAAAGTGTTAACTAGTCAAAATTAACAAGTCAAATTTATAGAATTAATGATCTTAAAATTAGATTATTATTATTATTATATTAAATGTATTGATATAGGGATGTTCTGAATCTAGTTGGAAGGTATAATTTCCAACGCCTCTCAGATTATATTTGGAATCATCTCCAATGACAACATGTAGATGTGTCTCTTTCTCAACAAAATTTGTTAGGTGATCTCTAAGACCGGTCATGTGCCTGGAGGCACCACTGTCAATTAACCAAGTATTATCATTGGTAGGGACCATACTTGAGAGTGTTGAGATGTTGATGTCTTCATCTCCTTGAGGTATTGTCTTCCTAGAACTGAGTTTTCTTGAACCATAAATCTTTTCTTCCATCATGATTTTTCTCATTTTAATTTTGGATTCTTCACAAACCCTTGTCAGCTAGTCTAGAAAACCAAATGGCTAGGATAGGCTAGCACTTTTATCTTTTGTTGGACTTATGAATGCCAAAAATAAGCCTTCTAAATATAGTATATCACTGGTGAGATGAATAACTCCTTCAAAGAGTTTCATAAACACAATTATGAATTTTTCTGCAGAAATTAGTGAAACCCTAGGGCCAAAAAGTCAAAATGCTCAGAATTGCAATGTGAGACTTGTTGGAAGTGCGTTGAAGGAGGAAGTATACACCTATTCTCTTTTATCCCCAACGTCCAAGTGCCAAATGTTGAAACCTCTCAGAAAGGTAGGTCGTACGAAAGTTTTGGAAATCCTAGGAGGGTCATATAGTTTTTGCAGGAGAGAGAAGATGGCTGAAAGTTTATTTGTGAAATGGGTTATTCAAGACCTATGCTTTGATACCATGTTTATTTTTTAATAGGAAAAGTTTAAGCATGAAGTTCATTCCATTTTAGCATTTTACTTAAACAATAAACAATTTTTTTGCAACAACCAAGATCACAAAAAGAAACACCATGCACAAGTACACAAGAAGTATCCTAGGAATCCCTTCTCAACAAGGGAAGAAAACCCATACAATAATTTTATATATTCTTCAAAAGAAATACCTCCACCACAAAGAAAACATAGAACAAAAAAGGGTGCTCACAAACCCTATAAGACTAGCGCCCAAGAGAGGTGCACACTTTTCCCAGGAAGATGTACTTGCTGAAATTTCCAAACTCGGACTTAAGATATGATTCCTCAATGGGGAATTCACCTTTACTTATATTAGACTAAACCTGTCAACATAAGTTTCTACTGGCACAACAGGGTCGACCTCACTAACTCACAATATAATTGATAATTACCAAATTAATTATCTTTTACATCAATTATGTTTTCAATTAAGGTGGGACCGACTTGTACCCTTTACATTACAATTAGGGTTACAGGTAAGTATGACTCTTGAAAAATCTAGAAAGGGATCCCATACACCCACTAGTGCTCAACCAATATGGGCACACCCATAGAGATGTACATATCTATATGTCACTACGTATTATAGGAGAACCACACTCACTAGTGCTCAACCACTAGGATCATGTACACCTATGCTCATCCATAGGCATGTCCAACTCAATAGATCTTCTTTCCCACTGCATTACACAAGAGATTCATCTGGATTTCATCATCTCAACTCTCTGCTCAGAGGAGGCTAATACATCGTTTTCATATTTGTTTCATAACGATGCACTGAGATCATGGGAATTCACACGTTCACCTTATGCTCAGCCACAGGTATGTCTAACTCAACATATCTTTTTTTTCACTGTGTTACATAGGAGAATCATCTGGAGTTCTTCTCAACTCTCTGTAAGGAGCATGTCATGACCATGTTCCAATTCTATCTCAGATAGAAACCACACACCCATCTTAGGGTATCTCTCTCAGGTCTGTGTCCTAGGGGATGTCTCACACCACTGTAATCATCAACAATAGTAACCTTCTCAACTGTTTGTTGAGGATATCATTCATACATGACCATAAGGTAGCTGGTGCATTAGTCAATCCAAAGGGAATGACCAGGGATGATTTTAAGGATGGAAATTTATTTTAAAATCTAGAAACCTTGGCGAATCTTACTAATCCTTCATATGCCAACTATAAATGATTGGCGATATTTTTGTAAAAATATTCAAATTTCTAAGGATTTTATATAGTTTTTTATAAAATTTTGACGATTTTTAAGGTAAAATGATTTTATCCTATAGAATTTGGGCGAATAAGTTTTAAAATAGCGAATCTCGTTTTTGGAAAAACCATGGAAAATTAGCCCATGAGCGAAATTTATCCCCTAAAATCATCCCTAGGAATGACTACAAACTCATAGTGACCATAGTGACATCTGGATTTTGTTTTGTGGATGTACTCTTCTCTCACATTGATCTAGTGGTATCATGATCGAAAGATAATCTTTGAAAAATATATCGCTCCATGTATCTCATCTATCAGCTCATAAATTATCAATATCTGATATCTATTCTTAATAGTCTTGCGGTTTAGAGTCCTCCAGTCAATGCACATTCTCCATGTTCCATCCCTTTTTTTCACCAATACTATTTTGGAAGCAAATGGACTAGAGCTAGGTCGAATGTATCCTATTTCCAATAGCTCCTATATATCATTTTCTATTTCATCCTTGAACTTCTTTGGGTACCTATATGGTGTAGTAATAATTGGCTTGGCCCCTTCCTCCAACTTAATGACATGCTCGAATCCTTTGTCTGGTTGTCTTCCTTCTAGCAATGGCCCAAATACCTTATCATGCTTACCCAATAACTCTTGTTGATGATCTTGGGATGGCTTCTTCATTGTAACCAAACACTTTGTTGTACATGCCACATCTTCGTGTCTAAAGAGATCCTCCATGTGTCTTTTGGATACAAATTTGGGTTCTCTTGATGACATACCACTTAGGATAACCTGCTGACCTTAGCATTTATGAGTTCCATCCTCATCTCTTGATAATTCATTTTGAAGTCTCTGAGGAAATATAGCCATTGTACTCCTAATACTACATTGGTGTGTGCTAGATCCACTACATAAAAATCATCGATCAACGTATAGTTTCTCAATGTCACCTCCAACCCTCCAATACTTTGGGTACAAGTCATGTTGTATCCATCTACCACTACTACTTCAAATCCCTTAAATTCATCCATGGGAATTTGTCTCCTAGTAACCAATGATGCATCAATGAAATTGTGGGTGGCCCCTCCATCAATCAATGTTGTAACTCTCTGTCCCTCCATAATTCCCCTGATTTGGAAGGTACATAATACCTAGGGAAACCTGACAATGTGGCTCTGGTCACATTATTGACCCATTCTTGCAACGATACTTGTTTTTTAATTTCAAGGTGTGGTGCCTCACCATTATTTTGTCCCTTATCTAAATTGTGAAGGTTCTCTTCCTCACCTTCATATTCTTCATCAGATAATACTTCAATATAATGGACCTTTCCTTTTCCCATACACCGATGATTGGGATCCCATGGATCTTTGGATCT
>SNQJ01S0033346.1:26163-47686 GCA_010110895.2 Picea sitchensis | reverse complement strand
CGAAATGGAATTTTGGGTTTCAGAACCCTCAGTGTCCCGATCTCTTGAGTCCTTGACTCCTCGACCTTTCGATCTCTGAAATGATGAAATGTAGAAAATCCTTCAATCAATGATTAGCCCCCTGGGTTATGCTTTGGCCCATATGACCAATTCTCATAAGACCGCAGTCTTATTCCCTTCAGGACTTATCAATACGAGAGCCCGACCTCTTGTCAATGGGACTCATGAATTCCCAATTTCTGATTTCCTGAAATGGCCTTTGTCACATTATCCCCTCCTGGCTATGCCCTGATCTAGGTAACCACTCCTCATAAGACCTCCATCCTATTTCTTTCAGGATTTATCAATACGAGATCCCGACCTCTTATCAACGAGACTCCCAAATTCTCGATTTTTGATTTTTCGAAATGGCCTCCTTTCGGAAAATCTCCCAAAATCCTCGATTTATACCACGTGTCCTCCCTCAGATGGACGGTCGTCGACGTTTCATGATTTCATGACTTGTGACCCCCAATGACACAAATCCTCTGTTAATTCGAATCCCCGATATCTGAAATACTGATGGACTCTCGATCTCCGCCACGTGTCCCCCACGGATGGACGGTCTAGATCGTTTCGGGACTTCACCAGGTGTGAAGTCAAAATGCTCCTTCCTCTTCTGTTTCTCGATGTCTGAATCCCTAAAATGGGTGATCTCGTGACACGTGTCCTCCTTTCAATGGATGGCTACGATCCTTTCACTATTTTGGGACTTTCACCATGGAGTGTCCTGACCTCTTGTCCTCGAGACCTCTGAAATCCTGAAGTCCAAAATCCTGATAGCTCAAATCCTCCTTAGGGACTTTAACCTCTGTTGTTCACGAAGGCTTAACCCTCATGTATCTCTTGAAATATCCAACGACTGTCGGCTATCTGAGCGAGATTTGACATCTCACGATCTTCTCTGCTTTCTGCACTCTTCTGTTGTCGCTTCTAGATGTGGAAAACCAATGGTCTAGACCTCTTCCTTAGCCTGATCCGATGGCTGCTGTGCTTCCTTATGATCTTGCGCATTCTCCCTGACTCGGAAGAATTTACAAAAGAAAAAGGCCTCAACCTTTGCTCCATATTTGCAACCCCTACAGCTATGAATCTATGCGTAAAAGCACTCGCCCTTTTGAACTTGACTTTCTCTGAAACCTTAAGAGGTTTCCACGACTCCTTCACTCCTTGCAGAGTCTCTGCGCACATGAAGGTTCTATCCCTTCTAATATTTTCCTGTAGCTTCTACCTCTAAGGAATTTATCCTTTTTCCTCTCCTTTAGATGGAGAAATATGATGCCCTCCTGGCACTCCTTCACTCAAGAAACCTCTTGTTGAGTCTACAGGGTGTTCAACAACCTTGCGCATATGCTCAATGCCCACTTGGCAGAGCTCTTTCATAATCCCGCAATGATTCTTTCTTCCTATTGAACTCACAACAAAGTTCCTCTGTGCACCTTGTGCCTGTGCTTAATTCCCTCCTGGCAGAGCCTTACAGAACTCCTCAGAGATTCTATCTGCAACTTTTTCTCTCATACACAGCCTTACCTCCAAGGTATTCAACAACCTTGAGGTCTTCCTCTAAGCCAATGATTTCAGCTACTGTTCACTCCTGGTACGCCTTTGTCTGAACCCATAGAATTCAGAAATGCACTCTCTGGGCATGGCTATCAGAACCCACAACATTCTGTCACACCCTCCTGGTGTGAAGCCTCAAAGACCTCTAACCCTGAAATCAAACAAACCCTGCAAATGCATACCTACAAAATACATCTACAACATATAAATAACACACATAGACATTCATTCAACACATAAATACTTCGAGGAAAAACTACTTTTGTTTGTATTAATAAAAATGCCTCTTTACATAGGTGTTCTGAGCACGAACTTCAACAGAGTCTCGGCTCCTTCTCAAATGTCTCTGCATACTACTTATAGCTCTCTTCTCTACTTGCTACTACTCTGATCTCTCTGATAATACAAAGAAGGTCTCCCGATGTTTTACATGAGGGGGCTCTTTGAGATCTTCCCTCCAAACTCACCTACCCTATTCAATTACATTGAAAGGGCTATCTAGTCCAGAATCGGATCTAGATATTATCCTTACAAACATTCAAGGATATATACTCTAATGCTTGCGCAAAGGCATGGCTCCATGGATCTAACAACCTTACAACATTTATTGCCTTGACATTCAAATTCAAATTTTGAAATGAGGTTGTGCCTCTCTTCATTGAATGCGTGCACTGACATAGGTTGGTTGGCTGGCTGATTGACATGGAGAGATGCTCCTGCATCATACTCCTCAACTGCAAAATTCATGAGCTCCTGCTCATGTGCTCCCACTCTTAGCTGTGGAAATCCTCCTGGATCCCAAACAATCTTCCAGAGTCTCCTTGCCCCATCTCTATGCTGCTGCTTCTTGTACTGCGTTGTTGTTGTTGTTTCTTTTCTACCCAACTTCTCCTTGCTGGCAGTCTCTTTCGACTTTATCATCAGCCTTCTGATCTTCTCGATCACTTCATTCAGCTGCTCCAGTGGCTGGCTCTATTCATGCAGTCTCCTCAGCTACATTTTCTTTATGTAGATGGGAAGATCATCATGATATCCCATGTCATCTCCTTCATATGCTTCCAACCTCACTTGTTGGATGTGCAAGATCTGCACTATCACCCTTCTCTCCAGGGCTTCAATCTGTTCACACAGATCAACAAAGCTCATGTTGTCTGCCTCTTCTTCTTCAGCTTCTTCAATCTCCAACGTTGCAGTCTTTTCAGTTTCCTGGCTAAAAATATTGAGCCACTCCTCAGAATTATCATCTTCCTCTATTTGGGCAGCTTATAATGTATGCTCCAACTCTTGTTCCCTGATAGTCACAACTGGCTATCTTTCCCCTGCGGTTGTTGCTTCATCTACAACACATACTTTTGCCTCCTCTGGGCTAAGTGGTAGGAATATTTCAATTCCCCCAATCATTAGAAGATTTCTTTGATCTTCCTTCTCTATCAGCTACTCTGGCTGATCCAAATCCACCTCTAAGCTCACTTGCTCTGTCAGCTCCCCAAGATGATATCAACTCATCTCTGATTCTATGAGACTCTCAGATAGCCTCATTTATGTTCCCATGCCCACCTAGCAATTTGGAAACTTTCTGCTACCCTCCTGGCAGTCCATGAGATCCTGGAGTGACCTCGTCTCATTGCCCTCCTGGCAATGTGAAATTCCCTGGTTGTCCTGATGATAGTTTGTGAGATCCCATAGTGACCTCAACTCCTTGCCCTCTTGGCAATTGGGAATTTTTAGGCTGCCCTCCTGATAGTCCTTGAGATCTTCAGCTGATCCCAATTCATCTTCAGCACCACAGAGATTTCTCCCAGTCTCTGGTTCACGTACCTGAACCACCTCTTCAAGTCCATCAAGGTTTTCAACATGCCTCAACCATCCTCTTAATAGCCTATGTTGTCTTTTGGCCATCAACTCCTTGACTGGCCATTTTAGCTTCACCTTCCTCATGGGCCATTCATATACCCATCTCGACTTGGTGTTCTACTGCATCCACAATGCAAGCTTTTCTATCTATGCCCTTATATCAACGATCTCTTCATCTATTTCTTCTTTTCTCATCAGCTTTGGGTCTTTCCTTCCAGCATATCTACGACCTTCAATAGCCATCTTGTTGTTTATATTCCCTCCTGGAAAATCTGCTGCTATTAGTCTACACCCTTGAGTGTTTCATCTTCTCCTACAGTCCTCCTGACTATCTTCTTGATTGTTGTCTACCTGCAAACAATCATCACAGAGTCTCCAGCGCTCTGTCTTCCTTTGCCTTCTCGCTTCACTTGAAATATATAGATGAAATCCCGCTCTGATACCACAAATTGGTGTGTATCAGAGTATTCCTTTTCCCTCGCTCACTCTGCCTGAGATATACAGACAAAATCAAGCTCTGATACCAAACTGGTGCAGACCCCTTCTGACCCTCGGGCCGAAGTCCACTCTCAGGATCGTTCAATCACTTCCCCGAGATGAAGCGACTCTTTTGATTACCTACTAGAATCTCAAATTCCTGATCCACAAGTCCTTCTCTTTTACCCTCATGGTCACTGTACAAGACCGTGAACAGTTTCCCGAAATGGAATTTTGGGTTTCAGAACCCTCAGTGTCCCGATCTCTTGACTCCTTGACTCCTTGACCTTCCAATCTTCGAAATGCCGAAATGCTGAAAAGGATTCAATCAATGATTAGCCCCCTGGGCTATTCTTTAGCCCATATGACCACTTCTCATAAGACCGCAGTCTTATTCCCTTCGGGACTTATCAATAAAAGAGCTCGACCACTTGTCAATGAGACTCCCAAATTCCTGATTTTCGATTTCCTGAAATGGCCTTTGTCACATTAGCCCCTCCTGGATATGCTCTAATCCAGGTGACCACTCCTCATAAGACCTCCATCCTATTTCTTTTGGGATTTATCAATACGAGAGCCCGACCTCTTGTCAATGGGACTCCCGAATTCCTGATTTCCAATTTGCCAAAATGGTCTCCTTTCGAAAAATCTCCCGAAATCCTGGATTGCTACTAAGCATCCTCCCTCAGATGGAAGGTCCTCGACGTTTCATGATTTCGTGACTTGTGACCCCCAGTGATACAAATCCTCTATCAATTCGAATCCTCAGTATCCAAAATACTGATGGAATCTCAATCTCTACCATGTGTCCCCCACAGATGGATGGTCTAGATCGTTTCATGACTTCGCCAGGTGCAAAGTCAAAATGCTCCTTCCTCTTCTATTTCTTGATGTTCGAATCCCCGAAATGGGTGATCTCGTGACATGCATCCTCCTTCCAATGGATGGCTATGATCCTTTCTCTATTTCGGGACCTTCACCATGGAGTGTCCCGACCTCTTGTCCTCGAGACCTCTGAAATCTTGAAGTCCGAAATCCCGATAGCTCAACTCCTCCTTCAGGACTTTTGCCTCTACTGTTCATGAAATCTTAACCCTCATGTATCTTCTAACAGATCCAACGGTTGTCGGCTATCTGAGAGAGATCTTATAGCTCACTATCTTCTTCGCTCTGTGCAATCTCCCGCTGTTGCTTCTAGACGTGGAAAACCAACGGTCCAGACCTCTTCCTCAGGATGATCCGACGACTGCTATGCCTTCTTCTGATCTTGCGCATTCTCCCCGAGTTAGAAGAATTTCCAAAAGTAGAAGGCCTCAACCTTTGCTCCATTTCTGCGACCCCTGCAGCTATGACTCTGTGCGTAAAATCACTCGCCCTCCTAAGCTTGACTATCTCTGAAACCTTAAGAGGTTTCCATGACTCCTGCACTCCTTGCAGAGTCTTTGCACACATGAAGGTGCTATCCCTTATGAGCTTTTTCTGTAGCTTCGACTTCTAAGGAATTTATCCTTTTTCCTCTCCTTCAGATGGAGAAATATGATGCCCTCTTGGCACTCCTTCGCTCAAGCAACCTCTTGTTGAGTCTTTAGAGTGTTCATCAAACTTGTGCATATGCTCAATGCCCACTTGGCAGAGCTCTTACAGAATCCCGCAACGATTTTGTCTTCCTATTGAGCTCACAGTAGAGTTCCTCTGTGCACTCTGTGCCTGTGCTCAATGCCCTCCTGGCAGAGTCTTACAGAACTCCTCAGAGATTCTATCTGCAACTGTGTCTCTCATACACAGCCTTACCTCCAAGGTATTCAATAACCTTGAGGTCTTCCTCTGAGCCAATGATTTCAGTTACTATGCACTCCTGAGATGCCTTTGTCTGAACCCGCAGAATTCAGAAATGCACTCTTTGTGCATAGCTATCAGAACCCACAACGTTCTATCACACCCTCCTGGTGTAAAGCCTCAAACACCTCCCACCCTAAAATCAAACAACCCCTGCAAATGCATGCCTACAACATACATCTACAACATATAAAGAACACACATATACATTCATTCAACACAAAAATACTTGCAGGAAAAACTGCTTCTGTTTGTATTAATAAAAATGCCACTTTACATAGGTGTTCTAAGCACGAACTTCAACAGAGCCTCAGCTCCTTCTCAAATCCCTCTGCATACTACTTCTATATCTCTTCTCTACTTGCTACTACTATGATCTCTTTTATAATACAAAGAAGGTCTCCTGATCTTTTACATGAGGGGGCTCTTTGAGCTCTTCCCTCCAAACTCACCTACCCTATTCAATTACATTGAATGGGCTTTCTAGTCTAGAATCAGATCTAGATCTCAGCCTTACAAACATTCAGGGCTATCTACTCTAATGCCTGCGCAAAGGCACGGCTCCATGGCTCTAACAACCTTACAACATTTATTGCCTTCACATTCAAATTTAAATTTTGAAATGAGGTTGCGCCTCTCTTCATTGAATGCATGCACTAACGTGGGTTGGTTGGCTAGCTGATTGACGTGGAGAGACGCTCCTGCATCAAAATCTCATAGAAGGGAGAAAATGAGGTTCTCCATCAATAAAGGAAGATCTTGGGGGCTCAACACTATGCTCAGACTTAAAGGACAATGAGATGTAGACTCAATATGAAGTAAATAATTTCTCTAGAGTAAATTTTCTCTCAAATTTGAATTCTCTCTCCCCTTTTCCATAGCTCGGGATTGGCCTCTTTATAACCTTCAAAATGAAACTGAAGGGTCCAGTCAGAACATTTCCAGTAAATGGAAGGCCAAGGATCAGATATCTCTTATCGTGACATGGAAACCTGACATTTGATTTTCATTTTCTGGCACAAATCTCAATGTACCCGGTCTGTAGTGGAGAAGCCTGCGTATATGCTTGTTGTATAGTGTGCAAGATGCGTACAAGTGGAAAAATTTATATTTTTTTCTCTGGATGTTAGTAGAAGGGAAGATAAGTCTGCATAGGGAAATGTAACAAGGCCCTCTCTGGAAGATTGCATAGGGCGAGGCAAATCTTTCTCTAACACACCTACATATATGAAACTTGACCTCTTCCTTCAAATCACCATAGACACCCTATTCAAGCTGATATGCTTCCCAACTCCCTCCAATATGTAATCAAGCACCAAATGAACTCCAATGAGAACTCTAGATGAATCCTCCTCTTGGCTAGCTAGGGTGAATATTTCTCCACCCAAACTAAACCTACAGTGGAAGAGTTTTTCCTAAAACCCCAACAAAAACACTGGCTATAAGAGTTGTCAATAAGATATCAAATCATAATGACAAAGTGAGAGACTGCCCCTACTATTTATTCTTCTTCATGTTCTTCTAGATCTTTCTTCCTTTGAACAAATCAAACCTTTAACTCCCTTTCAATATAATTGTTTATTTTATTTAATTATCTCTTTCTTCCTTTGACCAAATCAAATCCTTACTTAACTCCATTTCAATAAAATATAATTGCTTATTTAATTTAATTATGTCTTTAATTTTTTATGCATTCACTCCTTTTTCTTTGTTGGCTATAGCTTACAGGAGTGGTATAAGCTAATGAGTCATTAATTGGAAATGGGCATTATATCTACAACCTCTCTATCTCTTCATATTTTAAATAGTTTAAATAAAATATGTAGTGGATTATATTAATGTTATTGTTGGGGTGATGACCATGTTACATAAAACATTTCCTATGTCAAAGTGTTAACTAGTCAAAATTAACAAGTCAAATTTATAGAATTAATGATCTTAAAATTAGATTATTATTATTATTATATTAAATGTTTTGATATAGGGATGTTGTGAATCTAGTTGGAAGGTATAATTTCCAACCCCTATAACATTATATTTGGAATCATCTCCAAGGAAAAAATGTAGACGTGTTTCTTTCTCAACAAAATTTGGTAGGTGATCTCTAAGACCGATCATGTGCCTAGAGGCACCACTGTCAATTAACCAAGTATTATCATTGGTAGGGACCATACCTGAGAGTGTTGAGATGTTTATTTCTTCATCTCCTTGAGGTCTTGTATTCTTGGAACCTAGTTTTCTTGAACCATCAATATTGTCTTCCATCATGATTTTTTTCATTTTAATTTTGGATTCTTCACAAACCCTCGTCAACTAGGCTAGAAAACCTAACAGCTAGGCTCAGTTAGCACTTTTAGTTTTTTTTCGACTTATGACTGCCAAAAATAAGACTTTGAAATATATGATAGAACTGGTGAGATGAATAACTCTTTTAAAGCATTGCATAGACACAATTCTGAATTTTTTTTGCAGAAATTAGTGAAACCCTAGAAACCCTAGAGCCAAAAAGTCAAAATGCTCGGAATTGCAATGTGAGACTTTTTGGAGGTGCGATGAAGGAGAACGTACACACATATGCTATTTTATCCCCAACGTCAAAGTTCCAAGTGATGAAACCTCTTAGAAAGGTAGGCCGTGCGAAATTTCTGGAAATTCTGGGAGGGTCATACGGTTTTTGCAAGAGAGAGAAGATGGCTAAAAGTTGTTTGTGAAATGGGTTCTTCAATACCTATGATCTGATACCATGTTTATTTTTCAATAGGAAATGTTTAAGCATGAATTTCATTCCATTTTAGTATTTTACTTAAACCATAAACAATTTTGTTGCAGCAACCAAGATCACAAGAAGAAACACCATGCACAAGTACACACGAAGTATGTTATGAAGCCCTTCTCAACAAGGGAAGAAAACCCATCCAATTCTTTGATATATTCTTCAAGAGAAATACCTCCACCACTAAAAAAATATAACACACAAAAGGGTGCTCACAAACCCTAGAAGACTAGCGCACAAGAGAGGTGTACACTTTTCCCAAGAAGATGTACTTATTGCCATTTCCAAACTCACACTTGAGATATGATTCCTCAATGGGGAATTCACCTTTAATTATATTAGACTAAACCTGTCAACATAAGTTTCTACTGGCACAAAAGGGTCGACCTCACTAACTCACAATATAATTAAGAATTACCAGATTAACTATCTTTTACATTAAAGTGAGGCCAACATGTACCCTCTACATTACAATTAGGGTTACAGGTAAGTATGACTCTTGAACAATCTATAAATGGATATCATACACCCTATAGGGCTCAACCACTAGGGTAACATCCATAGGGATGTCCATATTTCTATTTCACATAAACCTGTGCTCATCCACAGGCATGCCCAACTCAATAGATATTCTTTCTCACTGCATTAGAGAGGAGATTCATCTGGATTTTATCATCTCAACTCTCTTATCAGAGGAGGATAATACATCGTTTTCATCTCTATTTCATAACGATGCATCGAGCTCATGGGAATTCACACATTCACCTTATGCTCAACCACAAGTACGTCTAACTCAAAAAATCTTCTTTCTCACTGTGTTACATAAGAGAACCATATGGAGTTATTCTCAACTCTTTGTAAGGAGGATGTCATCACTACGTTCCATTTCTATCTCATATAGGAACCACACACCCATCTCAAGGGCTCTCTCTCAAGTCTGTGTCCTGGAGGATGTCTCATGCAGTTGTAATCATCAACAATAGGAACCTTCTCAATTGTTTGTTGATGATACCATTCATACATGACCATAAGATAGTTGGTGAATTAGTCAATCCAAAGGGAATGAATACAAACTCATAGTGACCATAGTGACATCTGAATGTTGTTTTGTGGATGTCCTCTTCTCTCACCCTGATCTAGTGGTATCATAATCGAAAGTCAATCTTTGAAAAATATACCGCTCCATGTAATACATCTATCAACTCATCAATCCTCAATATCAAATATCTATTATTAATAGTATTCTTGTTTAGAGTCATGTATTCAATGCACATTTTCCATGTTTCATTCTTTTTTTTCACCAATATTATTGAGGAAGCAAATGGACTAGAGCTAGGTCGAATGTATCCCATATCCAACAACTCTTGTATTGCCTTTTCTATTTCATCCTTGAACTTCTTTGGGTACCTATATGGTATAGTAATAATTGGCTTGGCCCCTTCCTCCAACTTAATGACATGCTCGAATCCTCTCTCGGGTGGTCTTCCTGCTAGAAATGGACCAAATACCTTATCTTGCTTACCCAATAACTCTTATGTGTCCATTGGGTAATGTTGATGATCTTGGGATGGCTTCTTCATTGTGACCAAACACTTTGTTGTGCATGTCACATATTCATGTCTAAAGAGAGACTCCATGTGTCTATTGGATACAAATTTGGGTGCTCCTAATGACATACTACTTAGGATAAATCGTTGATATCTAGCATCTATGAATTCCATCCTGATAATTCATCTTGAAGTCTCTGAGGGAATATAGCCAATGTACTCCTAATACTACATTGTTTTCTGTTAGATCCACTACATAAAAATCATCGGTCAACATTTAGTTTCCCAATGTTACCTCCAACCTTCTAATACTTCGGGTAGAAGTCATGTTGTATTCATCTACCATTACTACTTCAAATCCCTCAAATTGCACCATGGGAATTTGTCTCCTGGTAACCAATGATGCATCGATGAAATTGTGGGTGGCCCCTCCATCGATCAACATTGTAACTCTATGTCCCTACATAAGTACCTTGATTTGGAAGGTACATAATGTTAGAATATGAATGGATGTGCTCTTTTTACAATTGAAAATATCAATATTTTCACCCAACCATAGGTCGAAGCCACCCTGAGAGCATCTTAACCTTGACAAAGAATCACTTTGGAAGAAAACCCTAGGCTAGATAGCCAAACAAAGGGTATCACACCTTTACCCAAGGATGGTGCACCAACAAGAGATGATCATATAGTCCAAACTGTAACCAAGAGATAGTCCAAGCCAAACGTGATCTGCTAGCTGCAGCAACTGCAATGGAAGCTCTCCTCCAAACCTGTGCACAAGACTGGGCATTGCAATGCACACAAGTGCTGCTCTGCAATTCTAAGATTGCCTTCCAGAATGAAGACTGACCTCCTGTATTTATATTAATTCTAGCCAACTGCCTGGGTCGACTTCTCATTTTGGGTATCTGTATGTTCAATATATATTATTTCTTTTGGACGACTTCTTCTCTTGGAGGCTAATAACCTAATACAAGTTATCCTCTTTCGTTGACATGTCTTCTAGGGTTATTAGCCAACTCATTATGGTTTCTTCTTGCTTCCCAAAATATTCTATTCTCGTCAGGTTTACACGTGGAGGTAAATACCTCCCATATCTACCATATTATCAACACTCCCTCCTAGCTAGGGAGGTATTACAGGTAATGGTATTGAGCAAAAAACATACCATTCACCTGGTAGCATCAACATAGTTGTATAGACTCTCTCATGACTAGATCATGAGCACAATCATCACCATCAGTGTCATCAGCTGCATCATCTCTCAGAACCATACTCTATCTGAGTAATAAGACATGATTCTCACTCCACAGAGTGACATAAGAGCCATTGTTCTAATCTAGAAGAATAAGTGTTCTTAACCATTTTCTATCTGGGAAATCTATGTTCATTGATCATCCATCTAGTTGATAATCATTTTCAACACTGCTGATAGTCTTCAAGGCAATCAAAACAATATCATTCAATAGAACAAAATTGTGTCTATCCATAGTAGTACACAACTACAATCCAGTGGTACACTACCACACCAAGTAGCACACAGGTACTTGATCAAATAGTGGAACACATCCACCACAACAATATACATCTATTGTCTAGAGACATACAATCTTCATAACAATCATCTGACATCAACCTGCACAGAAACAATGTCATGATTTTTCTACTCACATATATGAGATCTTGGAAGAGCATCTACCCTAAGAAGGTCAAAACATCAATGACGAGTTATATGGACTATTCTTATTAAGAAGGGAAGAATGATTGTCATTATTTTTGAGCCTGGACCATTCCCCACCTTGGGCCATTCCTCCGACACTAGACAAAGTGTAACCTGGAGAGAATGAGTCTGCCCTAAGGAATGGCTATCCCCGATTGTTGAACCTAGACCATTCCCCACCCTGGGCCATACCTCCAGCACTAAAAAAAGTGCAACCTGGAGAGAATGAATACACCCTAAGGAATGACTCTCTGGACCATTTCCCAAGGAAATGATTGTCCTACACCAACCTCCAAAATGGACCATTCCCCATGTTAATCACAATGGGAAATCATTGTTCAACGACGCAGGCCAGTATTCTTGAGTAACACTCAAGACGATAGACTACCCTAGACCACTTCCCATGTTAACCACAATGGGAATTCGTTGTCTATGGTACATCAACAATCTGGACCATTTTTCGAAATGGAAAATGTATGTCCGTCAGAAATCTCAATCCACTTTCCGAACTGGAAAAAATCTACTCATCCTGGATGATTTTTTGAACTAAAAAATGACTATCCATAAATCAATAATACATCAGTTCTCCCTCCCAACCTGGGAGTCATCTCTTCCTTTTTCAATAAGGAAGTCATCTCCATGGGCTCTAGCTTGAGTACGCAAACCCTTTCATATTGTATAGAAGCTTTACCAAAATGTCTTCTTATCTACTCATGTATGGAGATATGTATTGGAGAACCACTTTCTCCTCTCTCGACTTCATCACGGATAATGTAATGCTTGATTTCAAATGTACTTCGGTATGGAACACTGATTTTCTCTTAACGCTTCATGTAGCTCTGATCAATAAAGTATATCATATCCATGTGGCACTTTTTTTGTCATCATGAGATCTGATCTTCTTAGTAATCATCTTGATACAATAGCTCTGTTATAGAGAAATCTTCACCATGCTTATGTTGTGAGTTGGAGGTTCTCCACCAAGTTATATTCTTCCATCTGCATACAAGGGTCTCTTTCTGGTATGCCTCAAAGTATTGAGGTTTCTCTTCATACACTCTTTGTTCAATTTCTCTGGAGAACGGTCTTTGCATTCATCTGATGTATAACTTCAACCCATTGATGTTGCGGATGATATAATGACTCATGTATAGGTATGTCTGGTTTACTGAAATAAGTAATCATCATAGTCTTCTCCCTCCATCTGGGAGAACCTCTAGTTCTAGATCTTGCAATGCTTGCATATCACAACTTTCAGTTCCTCTGCTTGATTTATTTTATTGATTTCATATCAGGTTGGTAATCTTGTGATTCTTAATACAGTGACTAGTTGTTTTGGTTTCTCTTTCTTTCTTGGAATCTTCACGTTCTTCCTAATAGTTTTTTTTATATCTTGGGTCCATGGAGTTACTTATAGATTCCATGCCCTAAATATATCACTTCTTCTTTTCATTATAAAATCATGGATGTGGATGGACAACCAGGGATACTTTAAGGCTTCTCTTCGAAGAAGACTTATTCTAAGGTTGAACTGAACACGTACTATCTTTCATGGCTTCTACCATGGATATATCCTTCATCATATTCAGTGGATCATAGGATTATCTCCCTCCTAATCCTTTCTTCATGTATGAGTTCATATAATTGTCTCCTTATGTCTAACAAAGTCCACACTTCCATCTGCATCCTTATTGTCTTTTGTAATATATAATCGGCTCCCTTCGCCTAACAGAGTCCACGCTTCCGTCTTATTGTCTTCTGCAAAAATGTCGTAAGTCTTTCTCCAATTTCCTCTTGATTGCTGACTTCTTTCTATCTTTGCTTCTTCTAAGTCTCTTCATGATTGATTCTGATTTTGGCTTATCTTGTAATAGATTCCACATGATTTTTATGATCTAACTTCTATAATGATAGCAATCCTTATCTTGTTGTTTTTCCATAGCTACAGTTCTTCTTGGAATGCATTATCTTCCAAGAGATAGATATACAAGATATGTACAGAGATGATACAAACAAGATATGTATAAGAACTAAGAAGAGTATTGTTACCTTCAGAAGAAGAAGTCTATTTCATCCTTCTTAGTCTTCTTTGTAGGTTCCTTTTCTTCGACAACTGATGCTTCATGTTTCTCCTTCCTTTTCTTTAGCTCGGGACAATGATGCTTGTAGTGACCATACTTTCGATAGTTGAAGCATTACATTCCTGAAATATCTTTCTCTTGATTTGGCTTCCTCCTTGAACCAATCTTCCTTTTGTTCCTGAAATCCTTGAATCTTCCTGTGAAGGCTTGATCATCGTACTTGTTTTGGGGTTTTTCTTTTTCACTGATCCTAGATTCTTCTTGAGCACATCAAGTCCAAAGTTCTTCAAATGCAGGATACTCCTTCCTTGTGTTCATGTTTGCCATAAATGCATCCCACGTCTTGGGAAGACCATTGAGTACTATGTTTACCAATTCTTTCTATGAACTGATCTATTCAATAGCTTGTGGTTGATATCTTAACTGGGAGATACTCACAAAGTATGATGTTATGTTATCATCATCATTCATCTTCATGTCACGAATCTCATTCTTTAGACTCATTATTTGTCCAATGTTTCTGACTGAGAAGAGGTTTGTTAGGGCATCGTACATCTTCTTCGATGAGTCAATATGGGAGATGTAGGGTATCAAGTAGTCTTTTATAGAGTCCACTGTGATACGCATGGCATTGATATCACCGTATTTGAACTTCTCCATAACTGTAATGTTCTGCAATTCCTTTTCTTTTCCTTCTTCAAACTTTGGTTCCATGATCTTTCCTTTCACGATATTCAACACTTTATTCTTGGAAAGGATGAGGTCGATCCTTGTCTTCCATGCTCTGAATTTAGAAGCTCCATCTAACTTGTTCTCTGACTTCATAGAGTAAGTCATGGTTGCTTTGACTTGGTCAACCCTAGATTTGACCAGAAACTGAAACTTGATGTCTTGGCTTGCTTTGAGTATTAGGAGATGCATTAGGCTAGGGTGCACTGAACTGTCCAGAAATTTGGTCAATCTCTTCACTTAAGCTTCATCAATGAGAGGATTAGGGTTTCTGCAACTACACCTTCTAGTAACCCTAGCGACAGTGTTATGGTGACTGCTCTTGCTAGAAACCCTAGCGACGGTTCTTCAATGAGCTCAATATCCTTACGTCTATGTCTCCTTCTAGTGGTTAGACTAAATGAAGGAGGAGTGGGCCCATAACCTGTTAGAATATGAATGGATGTGCTTGTTTTACCATTGACAATATCACTATTGTCCCCCAACCATAGGCTGAAGCCACCCTCCGAGCACCTTAACCTTGACAGAGAATCAATATGAAAGAAAACCCTAGGCTAGATAGCCAAACAATGGGTAGCACACCTTTCCACAAGGATGGTGCACCAACAAGAGATGATTAGATATTCCAAACCCTAACCAAGAGATAGTCTAAGACAAACGTGATCTACTAGCTGCAACAACTACAATGGAAGCTCTCCTCCAAAGTTGTGCACAAAACTGGTTAGATATTCCAAGCCAAACGTGATTCGAAGTTAGAAGCTCCAGTACGTGCAACAATTGCAATGGAAACTCTCCTCCAAACTTGCCCACAAAACTAGTTAGATAGTCCAAGCCAAACGTGATCCCCAAGGATGGCGCACCAACAAGAACTGATTAGATAGTCCAAACCCTAACAAAGGGATAGTCCAAGACAAATGTGATCTACTAGATGTAGCTGTTGTAATGGCAGGTCTCGTTCCTTGTATTCCATGCTCTGAAGTTAGAAGCTCCATCTAACTTTTTCTCTACTTCATAGAGTAAGTCATGGCTTCCTTGACTTTGTCAACCCTAGATTTGACCAGAAACTCAAACTTGACGTCTTGGCTTGCTGAGAGTATCAGGAGATGGGATTGGCTAGGGTGCGTTGATCTGTCCAGAAATTTGGTCAATCTCTTCACTTAAGGTGCCTCAATGAGAGGATTAGGGTTTCTACAACTCCACTTGCTAGTAACCCTAGCGACAGTGCTATGATGACTGCTCCGGCTAGAAACCCTAGTGACAGTTCTTCAATGAGCTCAATATCCTTACGGATATGTTTCCTTCTAGTAGTTAGAATGAGTGAAGGAGGAGTCGGCCCATAACCTATTAGAATATGAATGAATGTGCTCATTTTACCATTGACAATATCACTATTTTCACCCAACCATAGGCCAAAGCCACCCTCCGAGCACCTTAACCTTGATAGAGAATCACTATGGAAGAAAACCCTAGGCTAGTTAGCCAAATAAAGGGTAGCACACCTTTCCCCAAGGATGGAGCACCAACAAGAGTTGATTAGATAGTCCAAATCCTAACCAAGAGATAGTCCAAGCCAAACGTGATTTGCTAGCTGCAGCAGCTGCAATGACAACTCTCCTCCAAACCTACGCACAAAAATGGGCACTGCAGTGTGCACAAGTGTTGCTCTGCAATTCTGAGACTACCTGCCATAATGAAGACTGGCCTCTTGTATTTATAGTAATTCTGGTTAACTTCTTGGGCTGACTTCTCATTCTAGGTATCTGTCTATTAAGTATATATTATTTATTCTTGCTGACTTCTTCTCTTGGAGGCTAATAACCTAATACAAGTTATCTTCTTGAGCTAACATCTCTTCTAGGGTTATTAGCCAACTCATTAGGTTTTCTTCTTTCTTCCCAGAATATTCTATTCTTGTCAGGTTTACATGTGGAGGTAAATACCTCCCGCAGCTACCATAATATGAACACATAAAACCTGGGGAATCTTGACAATGTGGCTATGGTCACATTGTTTATTCCTTCTTGCAACGATACTTGTTTTGTAATTTCAAGTTGTGGTACCTCACCATTGTTCTGTCCCTTATTTGTACTGTGAAGGTTCTCTTCCTCACCTTCATATTATTCATCAGATAATACTTCAATAGAATGGACCTTTCCTTTTCCCATGCACCGATGATTGGGATCCCATGGATCTTTGCATCTAAATCATAGTTTCTTTCTTCTAATCTCCCTCTGAGTGTCTTCCTCTAGCTGATATTTCCTTGTCCGTGTCTTCTAGGGAAAATTCATCACCCCTTCTAAGGAATGAAGAGTTTTTCAGGGGCCTTCCAACCATTGTTTCTTCCATATCATGATTTTTCCTTATGGAATCCTTTAATGTGGGTGGCCTAAAATCCTTAACCCAACCCTTCAAGGGTTCAACTAACCCTTCTCTGAATATCATCACTAGTCTTTGTTCTAAAATATCAGTTACCTTGATAGCCATCCTTTGAACTTCTATGATAAATGCCTTTGGTGTACCTGCATGCCTCAATTGTGCCAACTCCCTAAAACAAAATTCAAGATCCTTCCTTTTGAACCTGTTGATCAGTCTCTGGGTGAATTCTACATAGGATGTAATGTTGGCATGTCCAAGTGTGACCAACCCATGATGCCACCATTTATGATATTCCCCATCCAAATGTAAGGTGGAAATATTGATTTCCTCTGCCTTAGTCATGGGGTTGATTTGTAGGTAGGTATCCATCTTCTGCACCCAAGCACTCACTAAATTCTTAGTTGACCCATCAAATGCGGGAATAGTTAATCTTCCCACCATGAGCATAAGATCATAGTTTTGTTGGAACTACATTGTTTTGTTCCATTCTCTTGGTTTGTTCCTATATTTAGCAATGTAGTAATCCTGGAAAGAAAAGGATGTTAAAAAATCCTCTCGTGTGTTTAAGTAATCTTTGTAACCCTTAAGAGGGTCACCATCTTGATCCTATTTTTCTGGAGATTATTTTTGTTTCTCCTTGAGGAAATCTGGTAATGATGGCCTGGATATTCCACTGATCCCTTTCAATGAGGTTCTCTATACCAGGATATAAATGTTTCTATCCTCCATATGAATACCCCCTAACTAGTTCCCAATTGACCTTTGTTGTCCTAACAATTGTAGGAGTGTCGTAATATTCTATTGTTGGTCTCTAAAGATTTATTCCTATCTCTCGATAGATGCTACCTGGTTCTGGTTATATTCCATCAGTAGTTTGAGAACCAGATCATGTGTAACTTCTCGGTTATCCCCCATGTTTCCCTCATTTTTTGACTCGATATGGATTGCTTCCACCTTTATTTTTGCTAAACTTCACGAAGGTCCTCTACAACCCTTCTTCTTTTTCATCAATAAAAGGCTGGAAGAATCACCAAATCTAATACCACTTTAATATTCCCAACTGGGTTGTGTAGAAATTTCACACTGCTAACCCTTTTTAAACAAATTTCTCAATGGAGTATATTTTCAAACAGATAGCAAACATTCATTACACAAAATTTAGAGTAGATAACTATGGCATCTTATTATGGATGGAAAAACTTTCACAATTAGTACAATGAAAACTAATGGCTCTAATAACAGTTGCAGAATGCTACTAAGAACACAATATATTGGCTTCTAGGTAGTTACAAAATCTATAGAAACACACAAGAAACCTGGTATGATTCCAATCAATGAAGCGAGGGCTCTCCAAGCCTTACTCTTCTTTGCTCCAATCGTGTCGATCTATAATCAACCTTCTTGGCACCTATAGATTTGAAACTCAACCTCTTCCTACAAATCACCACAGAAACCCTATGCAAGCCGATATGCTTCCCAACTCCATTCAATATGAAATAAAGCACCAAATGAACTCCAATGAGAACTCTAGATGAATCCTCCTCTTGTCTAGCTAGGGTGAATATTTCACCACCGAAACTAAACCTTCAGTGGAAGGGCTTTTCCCAAAACCCCAACAAAAACACTAGCTATAATTATCTCTTTAGGGTTTGATGCATTGATTCCCTTTTCTTTGTTGATTATATCCTACTGGAGTGGTATAAGCTAATGAGTCATTAATTGGAAATGGGCATTAGATCTACAACCTCTCTATATCTTCCTCATATTTTTAGTTGATAATAATAGGTACTAGTGGTGTATAAGCTAATGAGTCATTAATTGGAAACGAACATTAGATCATATTTTTAGTTAATAACAATGGATGGAAAACACAACATTAGATTTATAAATCTTTGAATGCCGGAATCATGAAGATATGAAGCTTATTTTTTTGAAATAAAATACTTTTACTCCATTTGAAAAGATAAATTACTCCCCTCATTAATACATTTGATAGAGTTAAATTACCGAAATAATTTTTTTTAAATATAATTTCAAGTAATTTAACTAAATTTTAAATAATTTAAATAAATACGTAGTGGATTAGAGTAATGTTATTGTTGGGGTGATGACCATGTTACATAAAACATTTCCTATGTCAAAATTAAGGAGTCAAATTTATAGAATTAATGATCTTAAAATTAGATTATTATTATTATTATATTAAATTTTTTGATATAGGAATGTTGTGAATTGAAAAATTCATATATTTTCATGGTATGAATAAATAATGTTTAACATAAGGAAAATTTTAGTTACTAAATTTAATAAATGGACTAATTTTCCATGGAGTTTTTAATAAAAGTTTTGTTAATTTCCTTTTTTTCTAAAAATAATTTAACCAAATTTAATAGAATATAATTATTTTATCTTTAAAATGGCTAAAATTTTATAAAAACTATATAAAATCCTTATAAATTTGAATATTTTTACAAAACTACCACCAAACATTTTACATTTTGTATATTAAGAAGTCCTAACATTACCCTATATTTTTATATTTTAATACAAATTTCTATCTTTAAAATCAATCTTAACTAACTTCCTTTTTCTCAGGCTTGAAATATGGTTACCATGAATTGAAATTGGGTTACCACGGATTGAATTTGGGTTAAAATTAGGTTACCACAGATCACAGATCATGTCCAAGTCTACAGATTATATATTTAACTCCACTTTCGTATTTTCGTCGAGCCAGTTCACTTTCACTTTTATGTCTAGTAGATCTTTGGGTAAATTTATCAGGAAATAGGTGTGTTTGAAGTGCTCTAATGATCTCAGTTCGAAAGTTCTCTAATGATCTAGATGTGTTTGAAGTGCTCTAGGTTATTTCAAATGATTTCATTCGAAAGTGCTTGCTAAGAGTGCCCTACACATCACACGATAGCCTGAAAGTTGTGTGCAGAAGATGGGAGGCTATGGTGAGTAGCCCTAAGTTCTGATGAATAGTGTATATATTTATGACTTTGAGTCTGCCAAATGGAGCCGTGGAGCTAACATGCCTACAACTCGATCCTTCTTTGCCTCCTGTGTCTCTTCTTCCTCCGGACTTGTTTACGTCGCTGGCAGGATCAATGAGCATTACAACCCTCTGGCGGCTCCAAAAGCTTATAACGTGGAGGAAGACAAGTGGGAAATTCTGCCTCCTATGATCCAACTGCATGACTAGGGATGCCACGGTGTTTTCATGGAAGGTAAATTCATGGTGTTAAGTGGATGTGAATTCGAAAGAAGTGCAGAAGTTTTCGACCCGAGTGCCGGAACGTGGATAAGGTGGGAAGATATGTTTAGTTTCAGGGGACATCTATGGAAAAGTAGTGCTTTCTCCCCATTTCCTATAAATCATATTTCATGCTTTCGTTTGCCCCAATTCCATGGTATGAGCTTTGAGTATTTGAATATAAACTAAATTTCCTTTTTTACCTTTTTTTTTTTTTTAATTCCAATTCCAATGTATTTAGTACCATTATAGCCTGACATATGAGCAAGTGTTACCATTATTGTTGTTGATACTGAGAGGGGGATGAATCAGTATCAAGTACAATTTAAAACCTTTTTCAACTTATACTTAAACCATTCAACTATATCCAATGAGCAATGACCAATAGTATAAGAGTTACACCAATACACCATAATACACCATACACAATATATGAGAAATAATCAATAGTTTATTGTTCAAGGGAAGTAATGACTTCCAAAGGTAGCTACATCTTCCAAATGTAGAGGGAGGGATAAACCTCTAAGAGGAAGATACAATCCTCCAATATCAAGAGAGATTTTAACTCTCCATCCTTGCCCCTTCCTTCCACCCAATAATATATGAGAGATAATAAAACTTTGCATCAAATCATCACCATCAACCAATCATCACATAAAACTTGATAATGCTTCCTGAGACTTCTTCAATTTATGCAGTTCTTCAATTCTTCGAGTACTCAGATCCTGTAGATAATATTACTAAATGTATTCTCTAAAACTCCTCTAATTTTCACTCCTTGAATCCTCCCCAAAAAGAGGTTATAGAAAGAATGGTAGACTTTATTCAATTCTGGTCTGTTCAGAAGACCCAACTTGTAAAGCATTTCCCACACTCAATATTTAACATCTAATTCTAAAACTCACACACAAGAAACTATAGTCCGTACTCTTTCCAATGGAATTAGTCCCACCTCATTTGGATTCTGTATGAAGAAGTTATGATTGTTTTACCCGGAACACCTGTTTATTGACTAGCTTAAGGACTGGTCACAAACCCTATCTTCCACAGAGTGTATCTCCATAATTATAGTCAATCAAGAGATGAAATTTTTACTAGAGGTACCTTGATATGTATTATCAATACCATAGTGATTTCACATCTGAATCGTTCTATAAAACAATTTATAGCAAAAATGGTAAGATGACCTGAAAATAACATACCTTAGAACACATCACCAAAAGACTTCATCCTCCCTTGAAATCCAACCTTCTTTTACTTCTTCTTCCC